>JANRGW010002388.1:4681-17563 GCA_024733675.1 Psilopsiagon aymara | reverse complement strand
TGCGTGGTCTCCTGCATCCTCCCGGGGCTCGGGCTCGCGGGGCTCTGCGGGCGGCTGCCGGGGGATGCTCTCTGCTGTCGCGGGGCTGGGCTCGGCACTAGACTAGACTATTTGTATCCAAGTAATTTGCAACAGTTTAGAAAACACCATTGAAGTGTAACTTAAGAAGAAATTTAGCAGAGTTGCAAACAGGGTTTCTCTACTTTGCCCCTAATAAGAGGAAAATCTTAAATGGAAATTTCAGTTTGCTTACTATTTGTGAACCATTTTTGTGGTCACTTGACCAAACCATTTTCCTTCTCTTTGATTCATGGGTTTGGCTCTATTTGTCAGAACTGCATCCCAAATTGCCAGGCCCAGCAATCTGTTCTTTTAATAGTGCAGCTCAACAAAGTCTCAGTCACAGACAACCACAGTGCAGGAAATTATAGCTGCCCCTGCCAAACTACTTATTTATGTCCTCCTTTCACCCAGGCAAAGGCTGACACCAGAACTTTTACATGGGCAGTCTTGGAAGACTGACTCAGATACTCTCTAGATCACTTCAAAAACAAAGACATGTTATCCATGTTAAGTAAGGAGAGAAAATTCAAGTGCTGTCTGCATTAAGTTTCCATTTGGTAGAAGATATGTCAGTTACTGGCAACGCAGTGGAAAATAGAGGCAAGGGCTTGCAATGACCGGTCATTTTTATTTTATTTGTTTATGACTTTTGGCATCTCACAGATACGTGCATACTGACAAATCTATCATAGGTGCCATTCTCACCCCTCCTCACATCTGTTCAGTGTGGAGGATTATTGCACTATAAAAATGCACTTCCCTCCCCCCCCCCGGTTCATCTGTAACTAAAAATAATTAGGAAGCAACGAACTCTTAACCACCAGTCCTCCGTCAGTAGGGAAGCACACTCAGTTCTTGGATCGAATTTGTGAACTGCTCAGTGATGAGGCAGGTGGCAGCTGTAGGTGGGAAAGAGCTGTGCTGAGGGACTGTGAGAGGTGGTGGTGGCATGTGTGTCATGTGAGGCACTTGGTGCACAGTGTGTGCTCACTTGACGTGCTTTACTGTGGTTATCCTGTGGGACCTGCTGCCATGAAGCCTGGTATGAAGGCCTCTGTGTGCAATGTGGAGTGTTAAAACCTAAGCAGACAGCCCCCTTGGATGGTCTTTGGAAAAGAATGCAAAGACATTGTTACATGTCCAGAGCTGCCTGTCCCACTGTAGGTGGCATCTATTAAATCAGGGGCAGCAAAATGCGATGCTTGTCCCTGTCCAAACCACCCCAGCTGTCAGTTTTGCAAAGACTGCAAACATAACTGTAGCTGGAGATGAGACATTGTCCTGTTGGTGAGGCAGGTGAGAGAGACCCTGTTCTGCCTGCAGCAGCAGACAGCTGCCCAGACTTGTCAGATTCCTGCAAGGGAGAAAAGGGGCCTGCAAAAGCTGAGCTGATAAAACACAAGCTGTTTCGTTAAGCCAGCACAAAATCACCAGCAGTGGCATGCTTTGTAAAACTGACTCCTGACAGGAACCCAAGAGCCTCAATGCCAACCGACCCTGCTGTGGAGCTCGGTCTGACATCTGACTTTTGCCATAGACCATGCCTTGGGAGGGCAGAGGTGGCATTGCTGTCATCCCTCTCCCTGCTTGTACCCTGAGACACAAGCTGAGTAAAGGAGCACACTCTGAAGAGGCTGGAATGTATCTTCCTCCTGAGTCTGCAGAACAACCACCCCACTCACTGGTACACCACGGTGGAGTGCTCCTAGTCCATCTCAGAACTGATGCATGGTGTTTCTACTCATTACTGGTGCAGGATGTGGATGCAGTCTGGACCTGCAGAATACTCACAGTGCTGCTCCTCCAGCACCTGTGGACCTTGGTGCTCCGACTGAAAGGTACCACATGGGGCTGGGCAGGGCGACCAAGAGGCAGCAGTCATGTGGCTGAGGGCAGCAGCTGCTTTCTTCTGCACACTAATGTGGCAGCTTGTTATGCCAGCTCAGCACCCACTCCAGAGCCCAAGCTTCAAGAGAGGATGCTAAGCCAGGAAGCATACGCTGCAAGGGAGCCTGGGCAGAGAAACAGATGAAGGTTTCACTGTGGGAGGTGAAAGAAATATGAAGAGCTTGCATGGGAAGGAGTGGCCAGCAGCCAGCTGATGGCTGTTAGCAGGCATTTAATGCATATTCGCATCCCTCTACACCCTCCCCGACTTCAACATTTTGACCTCAATCTGAGCATCTGACCAATTCTGTACAAGAACAACCAGGCTTCCTGCAGGCTTCTGCAGTGAATGCATGCCTCAAGTACTAAAAGCAAACCTGCCCTGTTCAAATAGTCTACAAAGAAAGGAAGCCAGAGTAAAGAAAAGCCCTTAAGGAAGGATGTTCTTCTCTGCATTCAGTGGCACAATACACACTCGCAGTTTTACAACCCACATTTCAGTGCCTTCCTGCAGGACAGCAAGCATGAAAACGTTTTGCCAAATAACTTGAGGCCTCCTCTCCCACTGCAGAATCAAAGTACCCTCTTCCTTACAATATCTTCTCTTTGTTACAATTGAACAATGAGTTCAAAGCCAGGGAAAGTAGGGAAAGGAATTTATTTCCAAACTTTGAAAAGATTAATACAAACAATAGAAAGCAGACAACATTACAAACCTATTAAAGAAAGTTAGTTGTCCTTTTAAAAGTGCTGTATAAAAAAATTTTAGCACATTTTAGTATTTTTTGCGTGTTGCAAACCTTGACAATTACACGTGCAACTATCTTTGGGTGTTCATAGATTTTTAGTGTCTGTTTGGTCACAATTTATACATGGTCAAGGATATTCCACCACAGCAGTACCTTTACTAATACTAATTAGGAGAGTGTTACAGATTAGAGGTCCTGTAAGAAAGAAGCCTAGGAATCAAGCCTGTGCTACACACTGTGCCCAGCAGTTTCTAACATATGTAATTTATGGACTTAGATGCACATGAAAAAGAACTGTAGTTGGTTCCAGTTTACTAATGGAAGCAAAATTCCCCTGAGAACTTTACTTCAGTACTAACAGCATTTAGTTTTATCCTTTGAGAATTCACTTTTCGAATGTTTTATTTTGGAGAAAAAGAAAAAAAAAAAAAACCAACATATCCCAAATAGTTTCTATTCTCATTCCAGTGTAACAATTTACCAAGATAGTAATTTAGTAAAAATCCAGGTCTTCTTCTTCTCTAAAATGTAAACTTCTCAAGTAGTATTTGTATAGTTAGCACAACGTAGCAACAATGGTGACAATTCTGAAAATAGTAACAGTTACATTAGAAAACTTCATGAACATTAGCAAAAGACAGTGAAGTTCGGATACACAAGAAAACAAACATAAACATTTAGAAAACTGGTTTAGCCACGTAAGTTAGGACATGGAGAGACTTCTCTTGTGAAAGAAAGGCAGTTGTTACTCAAGTCATGCTTGAAGGCAACTCTCTGACGACCTTCCCTGTAAGAGGAAAAGTAAATCCATTAAAAATGCTGTTTTCCAAGCTGACACATTTCTCTTACAAATCATAGCACAAAAGCTCCTTTGCTCTGAGAAAAATTGAATAACCCCTTTTCTTTGTTGGGTGTTGGCATCCTGAATACTTCTACATTTTTTTAGTTGTGTTTTTGAGTTTGGTTTCATTTTTTTTGATCCTAAGGTAACTAAATGGATAACTGATCTATCAGCAAAAGGCCACTAAACGACATCCTGGCCTGAGCTGTGCATTTCTAGAAGTATCACAAATTTACCATCCAACTTGTTTGAGAAAGTATTTTGTATCCTGTCTGGATAATGCAATCAAACTTGAATCCTAGAAATGCATCTATACACACAGACAGATGCAAGAAATAAGAAGCTGCTTTAATAGCACAATAACACATGCAACAGTCACTGCTAATTTCATCTTATTTGCAGGAAGAATTAAGGGTAGCACCTACGTTAAGAAAATCTTCTGCTGGTGCTTCAGCCCCCACCCAAGTTTTTCCAGAAGACCATTTCATGCAGTTTTCTCCCCTTTCAGGTTCAGTCCTGTGTTGTCAACCCTATATAGCAACAATCAAAGCACACTACTGATGAGGCAGAAGCACAGCTGCAATCTCAGGAACCCTGGCAGTAGGAAGGGGAAGATTCTGTAAGTACTTCACATTCCAGTTTAAATTCTGCCCTGAAAAAAAAACCCCACTCATTTTCACTTCGATAGTGCTCTTAAGGAAAGAACAGAATTCAGTGGTTCTTCCCCTCCCTGTAGTTTTCTCAGCTGTCTAACAGGAACTATTTTATTTTTTCTTTTGAAGAGTAACCCCCTCTGACCATCCTACTTCCACCTTTGTTTGTCATCCACAAGAAATAAGATTTTCCAACAAAAGTTTGGCATCATCCTGCCTAAGACTACAAGCACACATGGCCTTTCTCCTGCTGCAGTCACTGATACACATGAGAGAGACAACAGCGGGAATCAAAGAGCTGGATCCCAAGGAATTGCCAATACTGGACAGTCACCCACCCAGCCTGCTGGTGTTCCCACAGCTACAAGCAGTGCAGAGTGCTAAGTCAGGCAAAGTTTAGGGAGTATCTCATCTTTCAGATCTGGGCTGAAAAAGGTTATGGAGGCTGTGTTTACAGATCGCTTCAGCTCCTCTTGGCTCCCGCCACTTTTGGTGCTGTACCAATATACATTTGTTCAGTAACAACAGAAAGAGCTCAAAGACACACAGAGCCAAAGGAACTGCAGTATGACATTGAAGACAACATGTATTTTAACAAGGTTCTTGCTTAAGCTGTGAGTTTGTCATCAGAATGTATCTGCCATGGCTTCATCTTACTTCTTCAAGCAGAGTATGTGACTGGCTTGTCTATCTGGCTGTGTTGGCTACGTCAGCATGTCAGGGGCAGCTCTATTATTTTGGCTGCTGCCAACGACCCTAGAGCTGCCCAAGCACAAGAACAGATCAAACAAAAAAAAAATCCCAAGTTATAAACAAAACACCTCTAGAAAGAGTTGTAGGAAAGAGATGTGCTTCCTTTGCCACACCTCATAGGAACAGAAAACAATCTGCAGAATAGCAGTGAAGTGATGAACACTTTGCTACCAAGAACTCGACATTAGAACAACTATCACCACATGCCCTTGTCCATCCGAGAGCTTGGGTTTCAAATCGGAGTTGTTGTGGTATCTGTGACTTTATTACCTGATTTCAGAGTAGAGTGCAGGATCGGGGTTCTCGAAAGGGATTGCTCCCCGCAGGAACCCCAACGAGCAAGGCATCTTTGCAGGCATTTTGCATACAGTACTGCTGGAGTTCTGCAGCTGCCTGAGAGACCTGTGTAAAGGGAAAAGAGAAACAAATCCAGACAGGAAACTAATTCATTCACAAGCATCTATTAGGCATTTCCTCTTGAACAGCCATTATCAAATAGAGCTGGAGAGCAGCCAAGCCAGCTCTTGGATTCTAAACGAGCAAATACATCAGCACAGATGCACATTTACAAAGCTCCAAAGAAACACACATGAAATACTATGCCATCTGATGAGCCAGAGCAGTGTAGAGGACAGAAGTGCAAGTGCTATGCAATTTGTCCTCATTAAAATGCACAGGGCTGTGATCACAATGTTTCCTAATCTACTGTACTGTTTATAGGTTTATATTTGAACTCATCCATCCCGAGTTTATTTATGAAAAGGGTTTTCATTCCCAAACTGTTAAAAACATAGAGCATAACAAGGAATGAAAGCAAAAAGCTAAGGATGAAAAGTTTCTAAAATCCAAATTGCTACCTTCTCCTGGCAATGAAGTGAGAGCTTCAAATCCACACTCTGGCCCCAGAGAGCACAGTCCAGCACTGTGGAACAAGCCCAGGAACCCAGATGGGATTTCGGTTCTTAAAGAGTGTCTGGAAGCGCGTGAGAAAATCTGTCCCAGCACATGCTTTCGTTTGCTATTTTGCTGCTTTCCTGTTCACTGCCTCCCAAGTCTCCTCCAGGATACTCATCCTGTTAACTGCCTCTCAGCATTCCAGGGAGTTGTTAAGAGAAGCATTTTCCCGCAGCCTTCCAGGTTGTTTTGTACTGCTGGAGCACAGGGAGAAGTACCCACAGCAAGGATCCCTGCTTCTCAGTGGGCTTTGTCCCTCCTCTGTTCCTTGAGGAGAACCTCTTTCCGGAGGATGCAAAGGCCTCTGCTCTGCCCAGCCTCTTGGTCCCACACAGCGTTAGCACCCTCCCCTTGGCCACAGCACTGACCCCTTGCTGGTACCTGACTATGGACCACATGGCTACCAGGCAGAGACGCTTGCCTTTTCAGGTCATGGCTGCATGTGGCTTTTTCCTGGGAAGATGAGCAGTTGTCCAGGGCACGGTTTGCCCTGTGAGCACAGCAGAGTTAGCAGCTCCTCACTGTGTCTCCTTGCACTTTGCTGCCCAACTCTGCAAGACATACTGAACTATGTATATCCTGGTGCTCCTGCAAAGACACAAACCTGAGGTTTGGCATTACTGGGAGATTTATCCATACAGCAGTACACCGTTCTAGGACAGATCTGCCTACTCTTAGCCCTGTGGCATTCTTACAGAAATGCATACACAGAAAGTATGAGGGTTTCTGATGTATTTCATCATGGGCGAACATGTTCCCTGCGGCAGTCCCCAAGATGTGTGTGGTTACTTCTTTCCCACTTGGTTTCCTCTTTCTGAAATGCTGTTCCTGTCTGCTCTTTCAGCTGGCAGCGTAAACAGAATCACCACTGCGACTCTGTGCTATGGGATGTATTTTTAAAAACCCTTTCATACCCAGCTTCCGTATGAAAACACATTGTCTGTTCACGGGAGCCAAACAGCATTTTCTCCTGCCTCAGCATCTGCTAAACCTGATCCAAGTGGCTCTTCACAAACTGAATATACCCCCCCGGTGGTTTTACACAGTATGTCAAGAAACCGAAATGACACTTTGTATAAGACATAGTTTTAACTGTGCACCATTTCACTTGTGCAAAAGACATGAACAGAATCCTGGAGCAGCAGACCTGGAGGAGACTGCTGTGCGCATGGCTGTGTGGTCTCACCAAGGCCAAGGCTCCCCAGAATACAAGCAAACCCATGGCAAGTATGAGATTCGTATTTGAGAAATCCAGCTCCAGAATATGTTACTGCCATAAAGTAACGCCCAATAAACTACACACCATATTTTTTATATATCCTCCCTGCCCACAGAGAAGGCAGGGAGGGGGAATGCACCTAAAAATGAGCAGGAGCAGAGATCCAGGTTACTGCTGGCAGTGTAAAGCAACAGAAACGTTTGGTCAGTCATTCCCGCGTTAGACAATGTCCCTCTTGCCACAAGAGCCTACACATTTGCTCCACATTGTGCTGCTGTCACGGATTTCCACAGGTCACAGGTCACTGCAGCAGTGAACTACGGTCACTTTTAGCCAATCAAACATCTGACGACTCGGTAGTTGCTCACAGAATTTACCAACAATAGTGAACTGATTGGGATGATGTCCAAAAGCCACAGCGGTTTCACCTTGCAATGGGAACCTCACGTTTTCAGCAGCCCAGGACAGGAACAGTAGGGAAGGGTGTTCCGAGTTATTTTTTAAATCAATTAACTAAGCTCCCGCAAGTCACCAGACCGCCACTGCCGTCAGACTGAGGAAGCTGATGTTTGTGACTGGCCAGCGGAAAATGGCGAATGCAGGGAGGTGATGAGGGAAGTGCAGGACACAAATTAGTTTGACCTTCAATCCCTTCACAGCATGCGCTGGGTGTTGTGCCTGGCTGGAAAGAATCCTTTCCGCAAAGTGGTTGTGGACACCCCTCTCCCTCCCGCCCCAACCCGCTGGGAACCCAGACATGTCTTGGACATGGTGTGAATTTGCATGGGTGAATTTGGGCTGACGGGAAAAAAACAAACGAACAAAATAACCCCCTACCCAGTAACCCACCAACCAAAAACCCACAGGCAAAATAAACAACAAAAATCCCCCCAACAAACCCCCACCAAGCCAAGCCTTAAGAGGTGTAGATGACGGGAGCGCCTCGCTAGCGTGTCTTTGTCTGGAAATCCTTAGGCAGGAGAAAGTCCATGTGCGTGCGTGCGTACGAGCCCGCCTGCGCTCCCAGGCCCGTCGGGGGCACAGACCACACCGCCTCCCCCTGCAAGCCCCTCGGGCTGAGTTGCTGCTCCCGACACTAGCTTCTTGCGCGGAATTAACGCGGTGCTGCCGCGTCTCTCCCCGCAGCTCCTTCCACCCGTACCCCAGACCTGGGCACACGCGCCCCTCGGCCCCTTTCTCCCCGACTCTCCCCCAGGGCGGCGGGACGGGCAGACAGCGACAGGACCTGCTGGACCGGGTGAGGCATCCCCCGCCTCACCTTGATCCTCTCCACGGCCGCCTCCAGCTTCAGCTGCTCCACCAGCCGCTGCATGGTGCTCAGGCTGCCGCCCGACGACATGACCGGACCGCGGGGGGATGCACGGCCGGAGGCAGGCAGCTCGCCTCCGCTCAGCTCGGCTGCACGGCTCGGCTGGCCCTGGCTCGGCTCGGCTCCCCCCGCCGCCCTGGGGAGGGGCCGGGCAAGGCCCGCTCCGCCCTCGGCCCTCCCGGATCAGCGCCGGAGGCGAGTCCCGGCCCGACCGCCGGCGGGGCGGCGCCTGGCGGCGGCCTCGGCCGCGGGAGCGTGTGCCCCGGGGGTGGGAAAGCGTGTCGGTTCAACGGGAGAGGACGGAGAAAATAAACACACCGGGGACGAAAAGGAGGAGGGGAGAAGGGAAGGGGGGAAGGAAAAGGGGAAAAAAGAGGGAAAGAAAGGGGGAAAAACAGGAAAGGAGACAAAAGGGACGAGACGGGAAGGCAGGAAGAACAAAAAGGGGGCAAAAAAGAGGGAGAATGTGAAGAAAAAAAGGGGAAAACAGAAAAAAAAGGGGGGAAGGGCAAAAAAGGCAAGCGGGGAAAAGGGGACGGGAAGAAGAAAAAGGGGGGAAAAGGAGGCAAAGATGAAAAAAAGTGGAAAGGGGGAAGAAAAAGAGGAAAAGGAGGAGAAGGGGAAAAATGCAAAAAAGGGGGAAAAGGGGCAAAAAATGCAGGAAAAAGGGAGGGAAAAATGCAAAAAGGGAGGAAGAGGGAAAAGGGAGCAAAAAATGAAAAAGGCAAGGAAGGTGCAAAAACAGAGGAAAAGGGAGGGGAGGAAAGAGAAAAGGGAGTTCCAAATACCCTTCAAAGAACTAACGCTGCAAAAAATAGCCCACTTTGCACACAGGTAGCCAGTAGGCTCAAACTGCTCCCAGTGTAGCTGCATCCCCCATCTGCACCATTCATCACCATTTCACTTGTGGCCACCAATGAGCCCCTTCACTTTTTGGAAGGCATTTGCCAGCCATCAGAACTTGCTGGCCTGTTGACAATTTGGTGGGATAAAGATCAAAGCCTCAAAAGATTGCTCTAAACATAGGGATGACTAACCATGGACATGCTTGAGCCTCATGCAAAGCCTCAGTTTGAAAGCCTGAATACCTTTTGTGTACTGAGTGAAATACATGTTTCACCTTGCATACACTATGAATTTGGAAGTAAATACATGCTGCACATCAGAAACAACTCTTTGAAAACAGTAGATTTTGGCAGATTTTGGAGGTAAGGTGGCTCTTCTCCAAGACTCTATGGCCTCGCCACACTGCTACCCAGTACCAGCAATACTTGCTCACGCAGACTTCTCCCTTACGTCATCTCAAGCCACACTTGGCTTTACTAGGTATAGTAATCCTCAGCAGCTTCATTCTTGCTTTATTTGGGTTGTTTTTCCATGTGCATGTAATTGCTTTGTCAACTTTATTCCAGGATAAAATAGGGCCTGAAAACTTATGCCCAGAAGACAGGCATCACTTAGAACTACAGTGAGATGTTAGGCTAGAAATGATCAGCAACCTCAGCTAATGTCACTGACAGCCTTGTAAAGACATGAGTTTTTCTCTGTCATTCATCACACAGATGTGACTGGAGTGCCACCACCCTGCAAGTTTTTGCTGCAACCCACGAATTTATGCCTGCATTTGGTTATTTTCAAAGGGCTATACATCAAGAAAAGAGGGAACTCCAAATGGGAGCCTGTAGGATAGCTCATTTCCAGCAGGCCAAACAGACCCTCCAACGCACCCATTTCCCACCGTGGTGTCAGGTCAAGAAAATTAATCTTGATTACAACTAATGTCAGCAAGAAGAGCACAAAATAGATCTCTGCTTTAACTGCTTATCTGCAAAACCCAAACACTTGGCTTAGAAGGGAAGGAAAAGAGCAACATGAGACACAAAGGCAAGAGCAGTGGAGCCTGTGAAACTGTGGGCACAGGTTTAGATCCTCCTGCATGACTTGCCTGGTTCTTTTCCAGATATGACTGTCTTACCTAATAATCAACACTATTTTACTTGTGATTACCTTTGTTCTCTTTGTTTCAATCACAGCAACTTAATCTTCCCCCTTCCACTCTCACAGGAGGCTGATTCTGGTTTGGGGGACGAAGCTGTGAAGGTCTCTCACTCCATGAACATCTTTGCAGTGTCCCCATAGTCATTTCATGAAAGCAAGCACAGCTTGTTCTGGATACCTTTTTCAACAGGTATTTGAAATTTGGATTTAAATAGACAACTAAATACAAAGTGAGTAACATTTACAGCTACTGTATGTGCAGCAAAGCTGAAGGGCAAATCTACCAGCTCCTCTCCAATTTTACTAATGCACACACAAGCTAGACATTTAGTGTAATACTTCCAACATGCTTTTGAAAATTTTAAACAGAAAACTGATACGACATTCCAAGAACTACTGAAAGCTCAACTAGCAGAAGAGGCATGGAAAACAGAAACTCTTCCTCAAAGAATGAGAGCAAATCACCTTTGCAGAACCAGAAACAACTTGCTTCACGAATTAATCAATAAGGATCTGAAAACTTTTAGCTGTTACGGGCTTTGGAAGGAGTAGCAAGTTCAAGAGCTGCTCTCCCAGAAATGATCTCCACAGAAGCCAGCTAACTTAGCATCATTTTCAGTAGAAACACTTCTGAGGAACTTGCTTTTACAGGAGTGATAAAGAACAGGAAAAGCCCAGTAGGGTTATGGCACCCACCTGCCCCATTCCCAGTAAAATTCTCAAACAGTAATATGGCAACAGAATACTTTTACAAGCAAATCATGGAAACTCAGATCTGGGCTGAGTTACACACGAAACAGCAGCATACTGTTGTGCATTATTTATTCTAAGTACTCCGAGTTCTAACCAGGATAGAGAATATTTTAGATTTGAAAACAAATTCAGTATATATATTATATAAACTTTTATTTACATAAGGCATCAAAATTGCCCTTTTAAACAAAAGGGTCATCTTCTCTTTTACCAATACTTTGATGACAGAAATGTCACATTTAGTAAACTAGTATTCAATGGTATACTTGTTCTGAACAAGCAGGTATAATCAAATGGGAAGATGAAAAACCAAGCGCAAAAGATCTAAGCAAACTATATCATGAATCATTCTGTAGAACAAAGAATTAAGGCTTGTCTGCATCACGACCATGATCAATCATGCATCATTTATTCCCACAAAAAATAAAATTCCTTTCCAACAGGAATAGCAAAAGTAGTCTGGTATAATCCCCATATTGTCTACATCAAAAAACAATTTGGCACCTTAGAAATTAGCTTTAAAAGTAGGGAGAAAGAGAGAGGAATAATTTCTAAGAGACCCCATAGCAGCCTTCCAGTATCTGAAGGGGGCCTATAAGGATGCGGGGGAGGGACTCCTCATTAGGGACTGTAGTGATAGGACAAGGGGTAACGCATTCAAACTTAAACAGGGGAAGTTTAGATTGGATATAAGGAAGAAGTTCTTCACTGTAAGGGTGGTGAAGCACTGGAATGGGTTGCCCAGGGAAGTTGTGAATGCACAGGAAAGTTGTGAATCTAGTTGTAACTAGATGATCTGAAGGTCCTTTCCAACCCTAACTGTTCTATGATTCTATGAAAATGGCCCTTGCTTCAGAATCCTTTGTAAGCATTTCCAGTGTCCATTTGCAGGAATCCTTCAGTTTAAAGAGTAAGAACAGGACTGGCAATGACTGATCTAAAAGCATTTTGAGAAAGACTAAAGTTATGGTTCCACTGATCATGAATATGAAATATATACAGAAAACACATTGCTTGGAATAATCAATTCCACACTGAGATCCCCAAGTAAATGGCATATATACATTGAGCTGAGCGTGTTTAATAGGTCTGATTTATAAAAATCATAAACCTGTATTATGTTTCGGCCTGATTTAACAATTCCTGAGTTTTAGATCACTGCTGAATCACAGCAGTCAAAACTCTGAATGACGTAGTGAAAAGTTTTGTACATCACTTTCTTTCAACATTAGCACACATTTTGTTCAGCAACTTTCAATCATCAATAAAAGTCAGTCTCCCAGGTCCTTCATTTTTCATCCACCGCCGGTATCTCTTCCATCGGGGATCCATGGCCATCTTCTTCTTTAGCTCCTCCTCTTGTTCTTGTTTGTAGACCTGAGAGACAGACGAAAGGTTTTAATAAGGCTGAAGAAACAGCTTACGTGAACCCCATGGGCTGAGTGTGTTTGTAGTTCAACCATTTGCCAGCTTACTGTTTTCATGCAAGACTGAGTTGCAACACAGAAGCAGACATTGGCCAACACAGAGTATAGGAGTACATTCAGCCTACCAGAATCTGGATAGAATACTTCTATGGAACTTTATTCCTTGCTGAGTTTCTCAACAGAGTATAGGAGTACATTCAGCCTACCAGAATCTGGATAGAATACTTCTATGGAACTTTATTCCTTGCTGAGTTT
>JANRGW010002386.1:0-21323 GCA_024733675.1 Psilopsiagon aymara | reverse complement strand
GGGGGAAAGGGGATAAATAGAAATTTCAAAAGCCCTATCAGAAACCACTTCATTTTCACTGAATAATGAACCATTTCAAAAGTGTTATGGAGCAGTGTACTGAAATAAAATCCTAAATGTTACAGCTGATTTATTCTTTCAAGTACAGTTAAATTTATTCATGTGTTAAAGGATGAATTTAAAATCCAATTAAAAATGCATCTTTTTGTATTTTAGAATTTGAGAAATGAAGAACAGGTTGCAATAATCCAAGCTGGAACTGTGCTTTCCCTCTGTGAGAAGGTAGAATTCAGTAAAGATTTTTCTTTGTCTAAAGACTGACCATGTCATTCAATACATCACATAACTTTGCCGGGGAAGCATGGCTTTTCTCTTCAGGTTGTCTGGATTGGAGCAAGTATTCATCCTTACATGACTGTTGGGATTGTGATGTTGTGAGGTAAAATCAAATTTGCAAAATAAACAATTTAAAAATAGAAACATGTGCTAAAGACATTCCCTTAGCATAAAGTACTAAAAAGCTACTTAACAAAAGAGACTTAATTCTCAGAAGTGCCCGTGTCCTCAGCTCTATGAGAACAGGGTGCTGCAAAGGCCTCTGTAAGTCCTATACCCATAGTCCAGTTTGAGCTTATTTCTTTGTACGACTGAAAAAGCTTCTGGGTTCCTTCCCTCTGCAAGTTAGCGGTCTTAGAGACAGCAAAGAAGCAGTTTGTATAAGCTAGGTAGTCAGTCAGGTCACTTAGTTCTGCATGACTCTTCCTTCATTACAGAGAATAAAATCTGTATATGACTAAAGATGACATCTAGAACTCTCCTGTTTCTCTGAATAAGCCTTGTGTGTCCTTTTGTAAGCTTCTAGTAAATCTTTCCTAGATACATTTTTTCAAATTCAGAATCAGAATTTTAAAATTAAAATTTGAGCATTTTCTAATAATTGCCTTATGTGGTATAATTTTGATAATCTAATTGATAATCTATCTAAATACCTTAATGCAGATAATCTAAATTAGGTAATTTTATAATCATTGATTTTAAGTGAGTAATTAATATAAACAAAATTGAAATGAAGAAAAGTGCTGAAATCCCCATGCTTTTCACTGCATTATATCATTAAAATGAGGAGGTGATGATCATAGCCTTAGTACACAAAGCTAAGCTAGAGAGCAAAACTGGCCATACTTCAGGAAATTGATTAGGTTATTATTGCTCAAGTCAGTTAGTGCTAGTGCATAAAGTACAACTGGGATTAGGGAGTTTGTTTGATTTTTGTCAGAGTGGTGCAGGATAGGGCACAGACTTTGTAATCTATAAATTATTTCCATTCACAACTAATCACAGCAGTAAGGGACTGGAAGCTTTGCCAGCTGAAATATTTCCTTAAATGAATAGAAACATACAATTAGAATGGAGGCTTTATTTATTTATGCTGAAGTTGGTTTATAATTTCATTTTTTTTTTTTTCATTTGACAAATGTTCCTATTTTGTCTTAATAAAATTTTTGTGGTTTTATCAGATAATCTGGTTATTACAGAAATTAAACGTGCCGTCAGCAAAATGGAGATTTCAGTTTTATCTTGTCTAGGTAAATGGATGACATTTAAAGAACGAGATGAAAATAGTTTGTATTATCTGTGGACTCTATCCATGTGATGTCATTTTACCAAAGTGCCTCACAGCAATCTAATAAGTACAAGCTGATAATCAATTCAATCAAGAGGGTACTCTGAGCAGCAGGAAGCCTTTTCCTGCTTTTCCTGGTGTATGATTAAGGTGCAAGATAATGGCTCTGAGTTTCTCAATAGCAGAATGCACTACTATGTGCAAAGTTTATTGAAAGAAAAGATAGCAGAAAGCAGCCTTATGGTGTCCTTCATAAAATGAACACAATGCCACATTTAATAATATTGTGTTTTATGCATAACAAAAAAATCAGACAAAATCTGCTAAGTAAGACTGGATAATTGTTTTCACATAAGTTCTATTGGATGCATATGCTGCATTTGGTTTAAAGGAAATTTAAAGCACCTCCGCCACCTTCTCCAGAGTAATGTAGCCATCTTAGGTGCCCCTTTAAATAAGGGCCAGACAGCTCTTCTCGTGCATTCCTATAGTTTCTTAATTACAAGAAGCTATCATATATAATCATCTCATAGTAAGTTATTTTGGTACTACAGACATAGATGTTGTGTTAGTTATATTCACATGTGCTAATTAATCACAGTCAGTGCTTATTTAGATCACATCCATTATATTCGGCCACTAGAATTGATCTTTTGGAAATCAAGCTGCCAGGCAAGGAAAGTTTCTGGGCTCTGCTGGCATAATTCCAGAAGCTTATTTTGAACGCTATGACTGATTACAACTAACTCCTAAATACATGGCTGTCTCTTTCTTGCCTTTGGTTCCAGAAAGACTTACAGACAAAGATGATCAGAATCAGCCTTTAGTTTGATGTATCATTCAGACCTTAAAATAAAATTAGACCTCTAATTTTTGCAACTAAACCCTTATTTGTAAGGATAGAGGGTAGCTGTAAGAGATGATGAAGACTTCCCATTCTACTGTTTTCAGTGGTTCAGAATGCTCACTGTATTGCTGACTCCTTTACCAGTGGTAAGGCATTCCTTAGGAACATCTTCAGTCTGTTACCTTCAAAATGAAGAAAAGAAAGATGATGAATATACAATCACTGGGGAATATGGTATTCCTGATCACTTTTTACAGCTCTGTAAAAAGCTAAACCCTAATAAATAGGTAAAAAGTTTCCATTTTATCCACCAGTTTCTTGAGTAGTGATAGGTCCAAAATTAATTCACATTTTGCTTATTTGTAAAGGCATGTTTGCAGATTTCTAATCTAAATCTGTGTTAAAAAAAAACCCCAATACATCTGTCCTTAATTTCTTTGAGTCTGAGCTCAAATTAATTCACCAGAGCCCTAAATAAATTAAAAAGGGTTGTGTGTAACCTTACCAAAAGAATTAAAATAATTAGGAGTAATCTAATGTTAGTAATCAAAGCGTTTGAGGAAGGTGATGGTTATCTGTAGCAAAGCTACAGTTGGTTCTAAATGGAGATGACACTACAAGAAGATGCACTATCTAGACTATACTCCCTGTAAGCTAGTCACTGATCTCTATTGTAGACCATTTAGAAAATGAAATAAAACAAGTCAGAACTGAGCATTCCTATTCATTCCTATGAAGTTAAATGCTGATTATTAGTATAATCCTCTTGATGGATAGTAATTAAGCAATAACCTTGTATACATATATTTAGCCATTACAATATGTAATTTTACCTTTGGAATGCAATGGCCATTCTTCTTCATTCTGATTGCACTGTTTACCACCAGAATGTTAAGGGATTCGTGGTAGCCACTGCATGAACTTCCATCTGTCTGTTCATTTCATTTTCCCCTCTACATTACTGTTGTTTTAGAAGTGAGCTTCTTCCCACAAAAGGTGCAGCAAACTGCAAAACAAAGGATCAAGTTTGCTAACTTGTCTTTTGTTTAAATTGCCAGCTAGAGAAACGTAGGTCTGATGCCCTGAAGCCATATGGTGGTTTCGCAAATCAGGCAAAGCAGCATTGAGTAAGCTGAAAACAATCAGGTTCATTTTGCATTCTTGCCCCATGTCTATTTTATACCTTCAACTTTACAGGGGGAAAATAATTTATTGTAGGAAGACAACCTCTGTATGTTACTTTAGTATGTTTCTGCAGTCCTCCATTCTGGCTATGCTTTCATAACCTGCTTATTCATGTGTAACTTCAAAGTGAATAGATAGTAAGGGGGAAGCAAATGCCTAGGAGTGTTGGCAACAAACTTGCAAAAAGTTCAATGCAAATTTTTTGAAAGCTCTTTTTTTTTTTTTTATTTTTTATTTTTTTCTCTTCACGCTGCTGCGTTCATGTAGTGGTTAAAACAGATAGAGGGGACAGAAGCTGCACTGACACAGAAGATGTTAGACCTGGAGAATGAAAAGGTAAGGAATAACTAAAAATACAATTCATTTACATAAAACTCATCTCAAGGGGGTGTGTATAAAGCTAATCAAAGCTTGATTTGCTGCCTTTCTCTGCTTAACAGAGATTGCTTCATGGTAAAATAGGCAAAAGGTTCTAGAACCATTTGTTTGTATTCTTTGGGGCAAGGGAACTGTCCAAACTATATAGAACAAAAATATACAAATTCAGGCACAAAGGCATGGTTTTACAGAGCATTTTAACCAAGTGGTGTGAACTTGTCTGTGCTTTCTCTGTGTATTAATTTGTCTGGCAACAGCATCATCTTTTTATCTTTGGGATCTTGCCAGTAAAATTGCCAAGGCTACTCCTTCGCTCTCTGTTATTCAGCTTCTGGACATGTTGTAGAGACCTCTTACTCCAGATGTCCTTTCTTGCCCCAAGGTCTTCATGCTTAAAACCAGAATGTTTTCTCAAAAGCAGTTTGCTTTTGCATATGTCTTGCATAGCAAAATTAATGTAATGCTGACCTTATTTTTCCATATGTTGAACCATGAGTTTTGGAATGAGTGTTTGGTTTTATTGGTTTACCATGCATGTGCTTTTCATCTTCAAATGGCTTTAAAAACGCTGATTAATCCTTGCCACACCTTTTACAGGTAGATAAGTAATCAGCATTACATCCTTCTTAAAGAATGGGAAACTGGGCCAGGGAGGTTAAGTGATTTGCCCATGGACACTGAAGAAGTTCCCATTTGGGCCACAATTAAAAGAGCAGTGCTCAGACTGTGTTCTCTATTGAGTGTAGACTGTCATACTGGTTTTTTCTTTAACATAGGTATCATTTTTTTCACACTTAGTATTTATCTATTGTAAACTCTTGTTATGGAAAAATGCAAATGTTTTGGAGAGGGAAGGTGTCTACAAATACTGGACTCTTTTATAAAAGGATTTGGAAAACAGAAGTTTCTTTCTAACTTGGCTTATTATCTTACCACTTCTTATCTGTGATGTTTTCAAATTTTACTCTGAGTAGTTCTGCATCTGTTTAGCATAGCAATCTGAAAGTCTGCATTGCCAATGATTGATTCAGTTGTGAAAATAGCTTAGAAATAATATTCAAGTGTAACACTTTCAGAAGGGCTGAGCACTGGTTTAGGTGTCCTTGAAACCCATGTTAAGAGTTTGACATTCTATTCTTGTTTCCTTCCCTCTCACTTTTTTGTGGCCAGCTTTTATAATAGCTTTTGGAGAAGCAACGTGATCAGGGCAGCTGCATTACTCTCCTGGGATCTGCTGGTAGCTCTGACCTTCTCTATAGTCTTGGGCAAAACAGTCTGCTTCCCTGGTGTCAGACACTTGTAAGCACATTAGGACCAGGCCTGTCCTTTACTATGCTTTACACAGCGGACAGTGGTATTCCATCTGCCCAACAGCCATGCAGCTGTTGCTGCAATCCACAAAAGACAAGAATGCCACAGTGGTAGTCAAAGTGGGATTCAATTGCATAAGCATGGTATCTAATGCCATATTGCATTCTTCAGAGTCTTGGAGATGTCTGCAAAGGGCTGAGAAATACCTCCTACAGGACCTGCTACAGACCCCTGTCATTCTCAACTAGCAGCTAAAGTAGTATATTCTAAAATATCTATAACAACAATAGATCCTCATCTGTTGGTCACTGACTTCCAGCCCCAAGATCAAAGCCTAGCTTAAACTTTGGTTCTATCTTTAATGTCTTTAATGTTAATTCATAAGTAATTAAAATGACTCCAAGCTCACAAAAATCACTGAAAAAAACAATATTGTAGCTCTTCTACAGAGAACAAATACCAACTTAAGTTCTCTGAGTCTGATAATATTGGTCTTGTATGTTGCTGCTGTCACCAGCTTTGAGTTGTTCTTAACAAGTGGGAGGTCACCTGCAGTCATTTTATGCTCTGAGCCCCACACAAGAATTAATTTGCTGATCAGAACAGATTTGTTTTAAACCAGATATTTGGAGTGAGAAGTCATCTTCATGGTTCATGCATAGGCAAATGTTATGCCAGTGCTACACTGACAGCTGTCAGAAATCAACATACATGTCGGAAGGTAAATTTTGGCCAAATAAGTGACTTTGGTGCAATCACATATATAATCAAACTAACCAGACCAGCAACATTTGACGTTTTTATCCTGTTAATAAGACCTACAATTAATCATTTCCCTGCCCATGGCAGAGGGATTAGAACTAGATGACACTAAGGTCCTTTCCAACCCTAACTATTCTATGATTCTATGATTTTTAAGAACCCTATATATTTAATTTGGCATTTATTCTATATTTTGAGGAAATGCAGCAGTTTGTTAAATAGAAAAAAGAATTGGAAAATATTTAAGTCACAGGACTGCTTTCTGGTCTACTGCTGATTTTTTTTTGAGCACGAAAACCTGCATTGAAAGAAAAAGTAATAAAATCAAGTAACTGTTTTACATTCTACTTACTATCACCTAAAACACTCTAAAGGCATGTTTTGCAAGAGCACTGTCACCAGTCAGTTCTTGCTTGACTATTCAGATGACTGTTCAAATGTCCACAACTGTCTTGCAATATCATGCTTTTGGATGTTGAATTCCACTGAAATCTGAGCCTGGTTTTGTATATATATGTATGTGTATGTATGAAATATATATAAATATTTAGATGTTCATATTTAACAATTTAGATTTCTTTTGTTTTTTCTATATATACATACATATATATAAAAACCTGGGATAATTAGTGGGTTTTACTTTTAAAAACAAAAGCAAAACATCCCTGTAAATCCTAGATACCTGAAAAACTTCTTCAGCTCTTTAGCTAGTCACTTAACTCCTCTAGGCCTCACTTCACCTATTTCAAATTGGCTTCCTTCACAAGTTGAGAACCGTTTTTGTCCTCAGCTGTTTCAGTACTGCTTTGGGGGATGCAGCTGCAGAACCCAGCTGTGGCCCTGAATGTTCTGGTTTCTTCCCTACATGCTAGACAACGCAGATTAGTGTTCGCCCCATGATTTCCTTGAAGGTCCACACTGGACATTGTCAGAAAAGCCATGAAGTGCCCTCACTTGTATTTCTCTCTTCTTTCCCCATGCAATTTGTGGCTATTGAACACATGCATGCACATTCCCATTCACTTTCAGCTGTTGTGTGCACTTCTGTCAGGTCAAGGCAGGTTTGTACACTGTAGAGGTAAATGCTACCTAGGTACAACTTGTTAATATCATACATGTATTTTATGTTCTAATATTGTAAATTTGGTATTCCAGACATCCTCAGGATGAATGTGGTCATTTGCTATAGATATATATTTTGCTTTCAAGTGGAAAGTTCACATAAAAATGATGGCATTTACGGTTCTTCACGAATTAGGATAAAGAACAAACACTTCGTTGTTTTTATTATTGCTCAGGACCTGTTCAGTAAACAGAAGGGTTATTTAGAGGAAGAACTCGACTACAGGAAACAAGCTCTGGACCAGGCATACATGGTAGGAGAAGAACAGTCATTACATGTTCATATTTGAAAAGATTTGATGAAATACAAGTTTTCTTTTTTAAGTATAAATAAGGTTCTTTTTTAATTGTTTTCTTTTTCTGCCAGACTGGGAAAGCAAACATTACTTACAGGGAGACTTAGGAAATAGATTATAGCATTTAAAAGTGGAAGTTTTTTGCAATGCATTTTTTTATTCTAACGTATGTGAACGTATTGTTAGTACATCAGGAATGGGAAGTGCTGGTTTATGTAGCCACAATCCACGACTGGTAAAACACACCAGAAATTATAGTAAGAACTTTTCCAATATTTCTTTTCCCTAAGCATTTGTAAATATTACTGCTGCTAACTTCCTATCTTAAGCTGGGAATGCATGTTCTTCCTATGCAATTGCTTCCTGTGTGGTCTTACTCAACCTTACCCTTATGAGTTTTCAAAAGGGAAGCTGCCACCTTGCCTTGTCTCAGGCTGAGCAACAGTTGGGATCTGGTGAAACTTCACACCCAACTTTGTTCATAATGGGACTTCAGGAAATGAAAATAAAATAGCCTGAAGAATTATTTATGCTTTGTAAATATCTCTTATGAGGAAAATGTGTTCAGAAAAGAAGCAAGGTCTGGTGCTCAGAGCAGATAACAGAAATAAAAGCAAGCAGGCTCTATTTCTAGCACTGTGACCTTGGGCAAGCCATTTAACCTCTCTGTGCAGCTGTTTATGCATCACTAATATGGATAGAATTACCTACCTCACAAAGGTGTTATGAGGGCTAAAGGGATGATGTCAGATGCTCTTGATCCAAGTATTGTCAGTCTGGATTCTGTTTTTTTAATAGCATCGTACTAACCCAAATAATCCGGAAGCACTGCCATGATACCTTTCTTCCTTTACTCTTGGTAATACAGTTCTCCATGCGAATGTGAAGTTCTCTTGTGCTCTCTGCTTTGCAAGTACCGCTGTTTTGGTCAGTGCATGAGACTCTGGTTAGCAATCTGACAAATGGCAAGATGAAGGATTAGTGTTCCCCTCTTCATTGCTTATGGCAACTTGGAACTAAGCCAGTCACGTAGATGTTGAGCAACGGATGGCAGGATAGTAGGGCCAGAGAGAGGGAGACAGTAAGTTTTCTGGTTTTCACAGTTCTCCCTGAGAGCTTTTTATTTTACAGGATAGCTTAACGATTCAGTTGCAGTTGAAGGAAATCTGTTAGTTTACACTAATTTTGTAATGTTCTGTATCAGTAGTTGGGGTTTTATCAGGTATTGAATGCAGACCTGTCATCTCATTCTTTCTTCCATAATAGAAATCAATCATTTACTAGAATGGGAAGCATCACCTGGGTGTAAATCAGTGCTGGGAAGCTACATGCACTCTGTGTGGAATGCTCCTCACTGCTCACAACTGCTGCTTTCTGTCTACCTGTCTGTGTCTGTCGTTCCCTCCTGCCTAAGGCTTCACTTGCTAGCCTTCTCCTCTAGCTGTTGGTGGGTCATTTGCTTTCCGGATTCAAATGGCAGCCTGTCTGTATGTGGTTTGGGTTGTATTAGAAAATCCAGGAGCTGGAAGCCACGCTGTATAATGCCCTGCAGCAGGATCCAGGAAGGTGGGCAAGCGAGTCGCTGACCGAAGCCCAGAGGGAGGATTTGCGAGCTGCAGTGGAGAAGGTGCGGCGGCAGATCCTGAGGCAGAGCCGTGAGTTTGACAGCCAGATCTTGCACGAGCGAATGGAGCTGCTGCAGCAGGCACAGCAGGTAATCACGGTTCTCTCTCCTCCCCCTTGTTGGTGTTACCTCTGTGGTTGCCACCACTGCCCATTCACCAGCATCACTTCACCCTCACCTTGTTGAGTTATGCTTAGTCTACTTGTATTGCTCCTGTGTCAAGGAGATGAGGACCGTGTTGTGCTGGGCATGGAACACAAAATGAGTCACTGTCTCACTACAAGGTCCTGTTGCACCATCTGTTTCATGTGTGTACAACCACACAGTCTTCCACAGGACAAGGGGAGCTTGTTGCAGGTTTAAGGCCTAAACTAGAAAAAGACAAATGGAACATTGTAAGAGCATGAAAGGGTATGAAAAGAAAAATGGCAGAAGCAGCAGATCCAGAAGTCCAGGGGTTTTATCCCTCCCAGCCCCCTTTACTTCTTTTAGCTGGTTGTGAAATCTTTTAAATAAAAAAAAAAAAAAAAAAAAAACAACCAAAAAAACCCCCAAAACTGCACCCTCCAGAAAAACCCACCCAAACGAAACAGGAATTCTTTTAAAAGGCCATTCACAAGCCTTCCCGCCTTTAAATTAGTGTCTGAATCTTTTTCTTAAGGACAAATATTGACAACCTGAAGTAGTGCAAGGTCCTGGCCTATGGAAGAGTGATAATCATTTACCGTTGGTAGGAATACTAGTTTTTCTGTGCAAATATTCATGGAAAAAAGAGAGTTGCATTTCTCAGGGTGTTAATTATTCCAGCCAGAATCATTGTTCCTAAGGATTTTGGTTCCTATTTACAGCAACCTCTGGAAGCATCCTCATAGTAAAGAACTTCTTCCTTATAGCTAATCTAAATCTACCCTTTTTCAGTTTAAAGACATTGCCCCTTGTCCTATCACTAAACACCCTTGTAAAAAGTCTCTCTTCAGCTTTTTTTGTCTGCTTGTGGTGCCAGTGTTAGAGTTGTGCCCTGACTTCATTCAAGACTCCTTTCTCTATTCCTTCACTGTGTTCCCTTGGTTTAAAACATGTGAAATTGAGATCAGGAGATTAATTTTTTTAATGGCTATCAGATAAGCAATGGTGAAGAGAAAGCTGGAGAAGGTAGACACCAGCTGTCGCTAAAAATGTCAGAGGGAGAGAGTAAATACATGCAATTTGTTAAATAAGGATGGAGCCAGAAGTTATTAGCTTAGTGTTATTAGTGAAGCTGAAAGTTAGTGAGAATGGGGTTTTGTTGCCAGTCTCTTAGGCAGTCCAATTTGCTATCCAGACTGCTGGTGTTTTATTCAGAACAGTAATGCAGTGTTTTTCAGTGACATATAACAGGTACGAATGATGATGAGTGTTGACTCATGCCTGTACATCTAAATAATACACATTTTCAGTTTTTTACATCAAACTATATAAAGTTTGGTCTTTTACTTCCACCACACATAAAGCTTGATGTTGTTTGGCTAGGACCTTTTTACGACCCTTGTTGGAGTGCATTTTTGTGAGACACCTGTGCAGAGTTTCTAAGTTAGACTCACATAATATTGGCACATAGGAAGGAAAACTAGGCATAGATTTGTAGAGTGAAAAAGTTGTTCCTGAGGAATAGAAATCCATACTATGCATATATCAGGACTGTGATCTGGACTGTGTTCCATTTGGTCCCCATGGACTGCTCACTATCATTCAGAGAAGTTTAGGTGCACATCTGGAGGACACCTTCAGTTTGAGTCCAGTTCATATATTTACAGATTGCTTCACATCGTAAAGTTAAATATGATGAGTGTGGAAGAAAACTTCACTCCTGCCCTAAACAAAAATGCTGATATAAAGATAGCCTCAGTAGCCTTGGATGTTTATGTACCTGTCTCCAAATACATTTTATAGTGTGTCACTAGAGTTTTATATTGTGCCAATCTCATTAAACATGCCAATTTTACAGCCCTGCAGGATACATTAAATGGAATTCTACTGTTTAAAAAAGGAGCTAAGCATTTTAGTCACCTATTTTTAACCCCCTGTAGTAGACAAAAATCCTTAAACCCCAGTGGGCAAAGTATTTGCCTGGGATGTGGGAGACTGCGTTTGAAACTCTTTCTCAGTTTCTTCTCAGTTCTTATTTCTTGAAGGTTGTATTTGTGGGTTCTTATGGGGCCAGTGGTCAACACTAATAACCTAATAGTTGTATGCAAATATGAATGCAAATATGAATGAATCAGGAAACCCTAGCATGGATCATAGTGTCACAGGACTAATTCTCATGGGATTACATTTGTCCACACTGGTTGAGGACAGAAGCTGAATGCTACACAGATGAAACCATAGTCGTGTTGGGAGAATCCTAATGTATGGATGAAGCTGTTCTAAATGGAGTACATCCAGAGATGCTATGTTAAATGAATTTGTTCTTTTCATTTTACATTTATGGCCACCAGAGGTTTTTCTGGCATTGTAACATTAGGAAACACCCATTAAACTTTATTCTGGCAAAACTGTAATCTAGACCTGGACATATCTGTACAATCTGCATTGCCTTTAGAGAGTCAGCACTACCCTTCTTACTCTCTGTAGTGAACACTACAGAGAATGATGATGCCTGATGGACCTGCAAGACTTAACAGAGAATGTCTTTGCTGCAAGCACTCAGACTTCCTGTGAAGCAGAAACCATAAATTGAAGATTCCAAATTCTCTGAAATTCTTAAAGTTTGATCACTTTTTGGTCATTTCCAGAAGATATGGGGTTTTGCCTCTATTACCATCTGGTAAAGTAGTCTGCCTGATAAAAGGGCTCCAAAAGAACAACTCTGCTTATCCTAGCAGGCTGGCTACACCCTTCTCTGTGTCAGACATACAGAATGTGGGTCCAAGAAAATCTCATCATGGAGAAGGAGTTCTCTCCTTCTGCATCTAAATGATCCTTGACCATACTCTAGGATGCAGATTGGCAAGATATGTGATAAGCACTACCAGTAGGTCTGCAGTGTTTCATTACTGGTGAACTGCTTCATGCAGGGACTTTGAGGATTTAGCTTGGGAGATCTTGGTTTTCCAAAGCCGGTGGAATGTACTGTCTGAAAGTGACAGGGATGTTCACAAGAGAGTGGGAAAACTGTTGTCCGAATGTGAGTCTGTGCTGCTTTATGTGTGCTGCTTTGTCTGGGTATCAAGCCTTAATTCTTAACCACTGGGTATTGACTTTGTTCCAGTGAAATAAATGTCACTCAGGACGTTAGGCCCTGTTTTTCGTTGGTAGATCTGTTCATCTTGGCAACCTATAGCCCCCATTATTATTGTTCATTAAACTAATATAATGGAACCTAACAATGGAACTACCCATGTATACCTATTGTGTATTAGGGAAAATAGGCCTCTGGATCCAAATTAGACAGACTGTGTGAATAGATCTGCTTGCTAAGACACACAGTTATTAAACCCAGAGTGCAACATGCAGGTCTGGGGCACAGATCCTCAGCTGAAGGTTATTGGTAGTACTCCCTTTAAGTCAGAGAAGGTGCTTTGCTTTACAGCCTCTTCTCTATTAGAGGAGGCAAAATATGTTAATTAAAAATCTGTCATGAGCAGCTTGTGATATTTGCTTCTAGCTATAGGGTATGCAGAGTTCAACTGCCATTCTTGCATAATTGCCATCAAAAATGTCTCACTGTACTACATACTGTTATTATAAGCCTTTGTAAATAAGTGTCTGATCTATTTTTAGCGGAACTTCATTTAAAAGTGACATTCATGCTTTAGTCAATGCAGAAGAATGACTTTTGTGCATTTTAGAAAATCATTACTAGCAGGTACTGTTAAGGAGGTTAATTTCATATATATTGTATGTATATATAATAAGCTAAGCCATTTCTAAAGGGAAAAAAATACATTGGTGTAGCTGTAAAAACCATCTCTGAGAAAAAAGACTTTAAATGAAGCAATACAGAATGTTTCTGAAGTAGTGATGTTAACTCCTTAATTAAGCAAACTAAAGAAAACCAAACCACACCTTCTCCCCCTCCCCCCAAAAAAACCCAAATCAAAAACCAAAACCACAACAGATAAGACCAAAGGTCGTCTCAAAAAACAACACAAAAAGTGCACATGGTAACATGGTTACATTGGCTTAAAAATATATATTGTGATTATGTTATCTGCTAAAACCAGTAAATATTTGAAGGTCAAATTATACTTTATATAAACCTAATAGGATCTAGCTTGAGACAGATTACTGTTGATTTGACTGTAGCTGCTTCTGCAGTAAGAAACTGTGGAAAGTCACCCAAACAAGGCTTTTAAGTTAGGATAGATTGAATCAAATTGCACTGTTTAGAAGTATTTAAATTTGAAGAAAATTTATAATAGAAATAGACTTTATTCTGATTGTAATTAAAGTTATTTTAAATAGAAGGAGAAGCTAGAAAATCCTTGAAGGACAGGAGATTGACACGCACTCATTTCCCAAACTGGCTGCTGACAGTCAGAAAGGATGTAAGAGATTTTATCAAAGGAATCCAGTAATTACCCAGAGCAGTATTAACTTGTATGAAATTGTAAGAAAAAGGAAAGAGAAAGGATCAGTTAGTTCATTGTGTCATCAAAAATTGTGTAACTTTTTTTCCTCTGAGTTGCACTATGGTCCTGTAATAAGCTGGGGGTGTTTTTTACTTATGAATTAGAATATTTCTGAGTGAAGCTGTTTTACAGAGCAAAACAAACTATCACTTCAGTTCTAGACTGGAATATAATATATCTATCATTGCTGAAAAAAACCAAAAATATATTTAGTAGCTGAAGGCAACTCCAATTCTTAAGAGTTGGAATATAGCTGTAAATATTTTAACTATATTTTCTTTAGAGTATAGCACTTACTCCTATGACCAGGTTGTCTTATTCATTGGTAATAAAAGCAGAAATTGCACGTTTTACTAGAAGCCAACACAGGACAATCCTTTAGGACAGAACAGGTATAACTCAAAATTGACCTCTTTATGTCACTGCCGTGCAGAAGGATTCACTTGAAACACAATGCCTCAGGCACTTTTGTTTATGGACACCTAGAAAAATTCAGAAGGAGTGATGTCTTTTTTTCATCCTGAAATGTCAAAATATAAATATAGCTTGAAATCGTGGACAACTGGGCTGGTTTCCTTCACTAAGTTTCTTCATGCCTTTTTTTTTTTTTTTTCCTGACCTGAAGATCCAAGTTCTTATTGCTTAAAGGTCAAAAAAGGCTATAGTGGATGACATAACTCCATGAGTTCTCCCTGGTGCCTGATAGATAGGACACCTTTTTCACACTGGGAGAGTAGCTTGTTTACAAACCCAGAGGGTTGAAAGTCATCATATCTACATCTTTGTTGTTTGGGTTTGGTTGGTTGTTTTTTTTTTCCTGAAAATCTTCATTTGAATAAATTAATTCATTAATACAGTAATTGCCAGTGTGAAGCAGTTTGAGGTTTGCCATTTGATACACCGCATGTGTTCAAGTCAAGCTTGGATAAATCAAGCAGTTGTTCTGCTCCCCTTTGCTGTGTAATATGTTATGGTTGATAAGCCATCTATTTTTCACCCAAGGAGAATTAGTAAGGTTTAATGTTTGACTAGGGAGGCTCCTGAGAAAAGGAGAGGGAGGATGCTGTGTTTAATGTGCCTCACTGATGGGAATGAGGAGGTGGTGTCTTAAATTTGTCCTCTTTGGCACATTGCCTTGTATCAGAGAGGACAAATTAAAGATAACATCTCCACTGCCATGCTACCTTGTGCAGAGAGGCTGGCTTGGTCGATACCTCACAGCATTGTCACATCATTTAGAAAGCAGTTAGAAATATTACTACTAAGGAGACTTACACCATAACAATTGTGGAAAGTCTCAGATCATTTCACAACCAAATCTGTATAGATATGATCTGTTTAAATGTGTTTGGTTTAATCTGAAGTGTTGAAATGCTAGCAAAGTTCATTCCCAGTTGTTTTTATACAACTATACATGAAGAAAAATACAGGGAGCAACCAGGGATTTTATTTTTTTTTTTGTTCAATTATTAATGTTTGCAATTGAGAAATGTTCCATGCTTTGCTCTTCAACATGTAATAAATTACTGTTGATAATGCATTTTTTGTAGGCATGGATTGCTCTTAAAGACATATGATATCATAGCTGCTCGTCATCTATATACATCAAGCATTTCATGACTAGGTTAATCATAGTTGACCTGTAGTACTGATTAGTCATGCAGGAGTGAATATTGAGTATCTCAAGGCATCATTGCTTTGAAATTGATAATGACTATAGCACAATATACTTCTGTAATTTCCCACAGATGACATGCCTAGCAGATGAGACTTAATTTTAGTAATCTCTATATATTCATCTTACAGTGTTTCCTTATGTATATTTTCTGTATATGTAGGCTTCAGATCAAACCATGCCTGCTTTGCTAACTTCCTTAGTGATGCTACTTGTCTGAATAAGTGATTACAGCACCACTGGTGTAAGAATAACCCTGAAAGGTCTGTTCCCTTTGTCCTAAACAAGGTATGATTGCGGTTGTACTCAAGAGCAGCTGTGTGCTTAAAGAAATATTAGAATCAATGAAACTCTCATCTGAAGTTTGAATGCTGAAATCCTTACATCTGAAATCTTGAATACTCTCTGATTCTTAGGAAGGGCCAGTAGGAGCTGAGGAAAGGTAAATCTAACAAAGAAAGTGTCATGAAATTTGTTACAGAAGTGAAGATTAAATGTGTCTTCAAATACACAATTCATACTTATGCCATAAATATTATATAGAAATTTGCTACTAAAATATCAGAACGTAAAATAACCTAAATTTAAAGCTAAATAAATGGACATGATGCTTTTTTACTCTTTCCTCATTATGAGTCTAGGCTGTCAAGGAGTCAATTTTAAGTTACTGAATTTGTTTTGGGTAGATATATCTAATGGGCTTTAATTGCTGGTTTTCCCCAAATGTAAAACAGTAAGACTGTCGATATTCTTCTTTTAGATATCAATGTATGACGTAATTTTACTATAGCATAAATTAAAAGACTCATAGTGGCAAAAAAGAAATCAGGCTTACTAGTAAATATTAGTCCTAGTTATTTTAAGATATATGCATTTATGAAATTCACTGTTTCACTTTTAAGACCTACGTGATTGAGTACTTATGCTGAAAAATGCATCACTTCACCTGCCAAAATGTTCATTCTCCTCAGGAAGGCAAATAAATGAACTATAAATGCATAATAAAGATTAACAAGGACATTTCTTCTACTTCAGTAACTATTAATTGGATTATCATAGTTGAGACCATGAACGCAGAAAGGAACAAAATTTTTACCTGCTATGTAAAGAAAGACCTTGGTAAGAATCAAAGAGGTACAACATATCCAAAATGGTCTAGTATTATCATATTCAACTGGCTGAAATTTCTATTAAGTTTTCATTCATGAAGTAAAACAAGATGGAAAAAAAACCCGCAACAAAATAGCTTAAGCTAATGCTGTTACAGTGTGCTTGCTTGTTTCTTTATGACCATTATGCAAAATCCGCTCTAGGAATATGGGTCTAAGGGGAACATTTAGATTCTTGAATCCACACCTGTTACAGTAACAGATCCAACAGTGTAAGTAAATGTATGTGACAGTTACCTATGCAAGTTGTATTGTAAACACAGTTGAGGTTTTAAACAGCTGTTAAAATGCATTAGATTGAAAAAAAAAGTCGTCAAGAAAATAGTATATTTTCACTAAGGATTTTATCCGTCAGGATAGTGATTTGAATAATAGCTAAAGGCAAGTCAATTTATATTCATCTTTGTTTTAATTTATACAGGTAACATAGTTATGCTGTTCACATTATTAAAGATCTTACCTGCAGATTGAAAATACAGGTCATGTCTGATACAGCCCATCCATGGTGCCTATCCTGTGAGTGTACATCAACCTGAATCATTCCAACATTTCAGAGCTGAGGCTCTAAGCAGCTTAGCAAATCCTTCTTTGTCTGCTTTGTGCTAAAATTATCAAATTGTTTTCTTGGATTTGCTGATGAATGTAAATCCAATAAGAGAGTGTCACAAGAACTATTAAGGTGATTTCTAAACCTCCTGATTACTACACCCCTGTGTTTTCACAAGTATTGTAGCATGGCAAGGAACATGTTTTGCTGCTAGAAAAATGGATGGTTTTGATGTTGTTGTCAGTAAAACAGTATGTTGAGATGGGCTCTTACACACTTATCTAGGAAACAAGAGCATCAGTTCTGCAGCTTGACACCTAAATGAAGCAGTATGCGGTCGCTGTTGTCTGGAAGATGAAATGTGTCACAGAATTCCCTTTCCTGGTAGCATTTTCCCCATTTGGCAAATCTCCTTGAGGATTTGAAGCCATCCAAGGTGTTGTCTCAGGACTGAATAACTGGCTAACGCTGTGAATGAATTGGAGAGGACATAGAAGAAGAACGAGAGACGTAAGAAGAATTAGAGAAGACTTGGATCAAACCCACTTTGTCTACCCTGCATCACTATCCAATAAACAGAAAACCCTGAAATTCTCAGAATCTGTGTTTGCTACTAAAAAGGTAGCTGGGGATTGGGCCAAAATCCAGGAATTTGTGTACGGGGTCATATAATTGTAGAGAGATACTGGAATTTGAGGTATCATGAAAGAAAAACTTAAACAAATGAGGAAGTATACACATTTTGGTTGTTTGGTAGAGGACAATTGGACCTAGCATCTTAGAGAAGTAGAGCACTTCACTACAACTTATAGCAATTTTTTTTTCTTTACAATGCTGAAATTCTTTCTATGACAAACTCTCAAAATGATGACGAATCATTATCAGGCTGATTTATTGCCTTCAGCAGACAAATTATAGCTCGGAGACTGCAGTCCAGGGCTCACTGAACTCAGCAAAAGGATTTCCATTTATTGCACCCGTCCTCTACAATAGGTACTATATTCATGGAAATGGTATTTAATGTAGATGGATTTCTATTATAACACAAGTTGTGCATGCATACTTCATGTGGACTGTGTGGAAATGCAATTAACTTCTTTTTTTAATAGAGCAATATTTTTTGCTTTGTTTAGCCATTCAATAATGTCAAGCAATGGAAGTGTAGAGCTATTGTTTCTACTATCAGGTTCATTATTTGTACTTCTTTGCTCTCTAATACAAGCTGAGTTTTCTCAGCCTGTGTGACTGGAATTGCTCCGTTAGTGAAAGTAGTGTAATAGTCACAGGCATACATCCATTGTCATGCTGTTTGCACTTCACCTAAACATTGATTCTGCAGACATCCCAGAGACGTGGCTTGCAACCTGGAGGTTGCAGTATAGCCACAGGAGCTAGACCATGCTAAAAATTACAGATATTTCTCTTTTGAAATCAGCACCTAGTTAGTTCTCCACACCAATGCATTAGTATAATTCCTGACCTCTGATTTGAGTGGTCTGCAAGGAACCCATTGCTTTTAATTCAGTTTTAAAAGCTGTATTGTCCCTGTTTTTTGCACCCTTGTACAAGGGAGTCATGATAATAATGAATTTGCATTTCTGGTTATCTAACATTTTGCTGAGTTTGGATGTATTTGGAAAAAAAGAATTGTTAGGGAAATTATCCAGGTGTCAGGAAAACTGAGCTGCAGGTGCAGAGACACCTGAATTGGTCCCACATGGACCAGCTAAGGCAGCACACTACTATAGAGTAATTCTTCATGCAAACTGATGGCGGGGGGTTGGAACTAGATGATCTTAAGGTCCTTTCCAACCCTAACTGTTTTATGATTCTATGACTCCCCCTGTGGAGAAAGATCAGAACTGCTGGGAGTAACGTGTAGTCCCATATTGGTGTTTCAGCCCTCTGCTACTTAGGAAAGGAAGAGGTGTCTCTATTGTTCTACCAGTCCTGGAAAATATACATTAAAGGCACTTGGCATCCAAGTTTACCAAAGAGAAATAATTGCTTAAGTGAATAATTGCTCTGTTTCCCAGAAAAAAATTAACTTCCCATCATGATGTGAAAGGAAACAAGGATTATGAGCACTTACAAGGACTCTTTCACATGTTAGTTATCTTCTGCTGAGAAGAATGTGTAACTTCGTGCTTTTAGGCAATTTGATAGCCCTCTGAACACTGGAGATTGAAGAGGAGGGGTGGTATATGATCACTGCAGTCAGTGAACATCTAATTTATACAATCGGAAATGTCTGATGGTAAACTTCCCTTTTACAGCTCTATTAGGTAATGTCACATGTAGTGCCATGTCAGGTGTTCAGCAGACTTTCAGTCGTATGCTTGTCTTCGCACTATAGACTTCCAAAGCAAATGTATGCTTTAGCTGCCTGAACTTTCTGGTTGTTCTCTCTCTTATCTAATTGTTAGCATTTTTAGTCTGTCCATTAGGGTTATAGCTGTATCACCTGCCTATGTAGATATAATGTATATGTAACTGCTGGCAAGAAAAATTGTATAATGGGACTTAAAAGCCTGTTGAAACTGCAGTTAGGTAATAAGTAAGGCGTATGTTGTACACCTTTATCCACCTTTGTTCTGTAGCTGTCTGGAAATGCAAATAGATTTCAGAGCTGTGCCTCACTCCTAACAAGAGCTGAAGCTGCTGTTCCAGCCGTAGCTTGGCCGGCAGAGCCACCTGCTGTAAACTCAATAGAGCAGTATGGCCCTTCTGGCCCCTGCTGCTTTCTCGTGGTTTGTAAGCACTTACCCAGAAGTGGCAGCAAATTCGTTGCTAAAGGAAGGTTGATTCCTCAAGTAGCTGCCTCCCATACTGAAATGGGTCCTTGTCCAACTCTGGAGAGCTCCGTGCAGGTGAAGGTGGTAACAGGGCGTATTCACAAATCTACCACCAATCATCTAGAAGTTTCATGAGATTCTATTTGCTATTGTAATAAAATTAGTAACAAAATGATATTCATGGTTTTGACAGGTTGGTTTGGAAGGCAAGGGGAGGTGAACAGTGTTAAGAATCCATGTCCGTAATGTTTGTGCTCTTCTCTGTCATGGTTCCAGTCTCATTGCACTATTTTTGTTTCACTGTGGCTCTTTGTTTGCCTACAGTAATTCCTTTGTGTGGCCTCATGATTTGACAACACATTGTTATTCTCATGAATCCTGCCAGTCCTGAAAAGGTGCACCATGTGACTGAGGGGCAGCTGTCAACTATAGGAACACAGGGACTGATAGAATGCAGCAGAATGCCACCCTGTTTTATCCCTAATCCTCACTCTGGACTGCGACCAGTGCTAGGGGTTTTAAAGGAAACATAAACACTGTGCTGGTTATAGGTTATCTATCCATCTCCTATCCATTCCTTTTTAAAAACAGACCAAGCTAAAGAGCAGCCTGTGGCTTTCTTCTCAATTGAGACTTCTCAAGGTCTTGAGAGCAAGATACAGTAGATTTTGTTGCTTCCTTGCACAGTTTTTGTGCAGTTAAAAATGCATTAGATTTACCCTGCACAGTTACTGTGAACCATGTCAAGGATAGAGCTGAATGCCTCTTTTTATAGCAAAACTGTTAAGACTTTAGATGCCACAGTAAGAAAAGCTTGACTTAGTGATCATCAATTTATGTCTCAAAGTATGAGAGGTGGTGGAATTTCTTGATAACGATGAAATAGTTCTATGTGATTTGTTGTCACAGTTATGCTTTTGCAAACATAAACAAATCAGATCTCACTGGCAGCATCTAATCAAGTGCTGAAAACCTGAGAGTGAGTCCACATCTTCAATACTGATAATTATTGTAAACAAAAGAAGCATCAGATAAAGGTGTAAATACTTATAGTGAATCTCAAGTAATCCTGCCTTTGCTCTCAATTAGCATGTGTAATTTTTTTTGTAATTTCCTTCAAAGGTTGTTATAACCTTTGGCTGAGGAACATTTCTTGCTATTTCTAGAAGATGCCTTTTTTGTTAAAGCCAGGACTGCTGCATATAGCTTACATCTATTTTTTAAAGTCATAGTTTTTAAATTATCTTTGTATGATTATCATAGATAATCATAGATTATCATAGAGTTATAGAATGATTGGGTTGGAAAGGACCTTAAGATCATTCAGTTCCAACCCCCCTGCCATGGGCAGGGACACCTCACACTAAACCATGCC
>JANRGW010002380.1:0-12552 GCA_024733675.1 Psilopsiagon aymara | reverse complement strand
GAACAATCTCTAGCGCCTCTTCACTGGAAACTCTGAATGTGATTTACAAGAAAAATAAGAAAGTTTGGGGCCAAATCTATTTAAAATGGATGGGCTCTGAAAACATTTCATTCCATTTGCTTCTGTTCTCATGCTTACCAATCTCCAGCTGAAACATTAAACACTTAACTCACACGATGCAAAGGGATTTTGAAAGACCCCTCTTCAGGGATGAAAATAATTGTCTCCCAAGCTTTAGGTTCCAAGGGCTTAGAAGTGGGACTGAGCAAAGAACTAATTAAATTAGAAATGGTCTCCTGAAAAGGTGAATTTATGAAATACAGCTCATTGCTAGGAAAGAATATATGCCGCTTGTGCAAAAATAAAAGAGTACACTGGAAAGTGACAGATTTGTGTTCTCAGCCCTCAAACTCAAAAGCGCCACAAACACGCTTGTGGGAGACATAGAAGAAAAATGCTAGCATGCAAAAGCCTAATTTTACAGAGTTAGGTGATCCTGAAGGAATACAGAAGAAACCTCAGGAGCCCTCCCCAAAAGGTTATACAAAGCAGTTGGATGACATGGGATCCAGCTTTGCTGGGCTACAGATAGCTCTTCTGAATCTCTCTTTCACACTCTCCAGGGTCCTATCTGGTGGATTAGCATTAATGAGACCACAAAGATGCTCTGAGGGCTGGAGCACCTTTCTTGTGGAGGCAAGCTGAGAGTTGGGGCTCAGCCTGGAGAAGAGAAGGCTCCAGGGAGACCTTAGAGCAGCTTCCAGGAGCTAAAGGGGGCCTGCAAGGAAACTGGAGAAGGAGTTTTTATAAGGGCATGTAGTGACAGGACAAGGAGTAATGGCTTTAAACAGAGGGGAGATTTAGATTAGATATCAGGAAGTTCTTTCCTCTGAGTGTGTTGAGGCCCTCGCACAGGTTGCCCCAAGAAGCTGTGGCTGCTCCATCCCTGGCAGGGTTCAAGGCCAGGGCTGGCCAGGGCTTTGAGCCACCTGGTCTAGTGTGTGGTGTCCCTGTCTGTGGTAAAAGGGCTGGAACTGGATGATTTTTAAGGTCCCTTCCAACCCAAACCATTCTGTGATTCCATGATACAATTCTACGATTAAGATGAAAGCTGGCAAAACATTGTTATACAATTAAAAAGTACATTTTTAATGTAGGGAAAGGGAAAAAATAAGGAAATGCATAGGTGTTCAATGAAATGCTTTTACACCCTCTTCCAACACCAGACAGTACTCAGTAAAAATTATGATGCAAAAGACCAGCAACAACTTCTTTTACATCCTTACATGTACACATGCATGTAACGTATGTGCTTTACTGCAGCACTTGTGTAATGAAGTATTAAGTGAATAAATTTAATTCTATTTTACAAAATGGGCCATATCTTTAGTTGAGATAGGGCAGGGTCACTTCCACAGTGTTCAGTATCAATCCTCTATCTCTGCCATGTTCTTCAGATTCAATGTTTTTGTTAAGCTTGACAGGCAGAAGGAAAGAAGCTTCCACTTCTGTTATCAGCACAATTAATCACCACACAGCTTGGGTCAATGAAAGCTAACTAAAACTGGGTCAGGAACTGTTGGCCATAAACTCACTAAAGATGAGTCAACTATCCTTAGTAAATATCTACCAGGAGGAAGGAGGAAAGGAAATGGAAATTGGAAAAGGACTCAAGACTCCTGTGGGCTTCCGTGATAAATTAGAGGCACATTGCTTAACCAACTTTTCATAGAAAGTATGACATTTGTGTACCATTTGTCTTAAGTATAAGCCATCTTAGAACTTACAGCTTAAGTAGAAAACAATGTCAAATTTGCTGAAAAATTCTGGGGGAAAACACACTGCAGATCATTACATATCTGTGTAGTGAACTATATGTTCATGTGATATTTATGCAAGATTTCTATTTAAAAATAAAGAATACAGGAAAGAGCATGTTTGTGCTGGAGACAAAAGTATTTCAAGTAAGAATCTGCATGGAGCCAGAGGTTAGAAAAAAAGGATTGTCACCATCAATAAATTTACTTTCCAGTTAGGTGAAGCCCCAAAGTCAAATTTGACTGGAAGTCAATAAATTTCACTTCCATCAAAACAATATGGGCCACAGCAGTTGTGTAAAATCACACATTGGGCACATAATCATAACAGATGCAAATAGCAATTTGTTATCAGCTGGAGAGTAGAAATGACTTACAGTCCAAAACATGCAAAGCGATTTTAACTTCAAGGTTTCACAGAAAGGCATAGTGTATCAGGAAAAGCAACTAATAAGAACAGAGAGTTACACAGTCTTGTATATCCTTTTGCAGTGTGTCTCCATTTTTCTCTACAGCAAATCTTTGCCAAGGATCAAATTGGAACAAAGTTATTTCACTAAGTGGTGCTCATCACCGGAACTTGATTTATTCTCCATACTTTACCAAAAAAGCCTGCTCTCTGAAGACTAACTGCTGTCTGGCATTCATCTGCATGCACCTGCTTTCTGACCAATATACAGTGAATGACATTTAGGCAATCATTTACCTCATTATCAAAACAGACTTCTAAAATCTCAAAGCATCGAAAGTTTGCAGGAAATGAGTAAGTAAAACTGTTTGGCTGAACCAGACTGCCAGTGCTCCACCCAGTCAAGGTCAGATAGCTGCTGGGTTCTGTGTGGCATGGTGATTGCGTCTTCTTTTCATCTGTGAATGTTTTTCTTTGCTGGGGAAAAATAATAACAAACAACATATTCTGTCCCTCTTTCCTGATACGGTGTTAAAAATGTTACGTAAATACATGCACAAAGGATGGGAGCAAGATCCTGGACACATAGCAACGACAAGGTGCCACTAATGGTTCATGATGAGAAAAAATTGTAACTCAGACCTTTTAGCTGAAACAAAAGGTAAAAGAATCTTTAGAGACGTATAACGACTGGCTCCTCTGAAAACAAGAAGCACCGATTATTTACCCTAGCCTATGAGGGAAACTACAATTCAAAATGTGCTTGTTCTGCTCACTGCAAATCTTGAATGCTTTTAATGAAACTTTCTCCTCTTCATGAAGTATTTCTAAAAAAAAACAGGACAGCACATTAATCCAGCACTTCAGATATCCTTAAAGTCAGGTTTAATTGGGGCAATTCCCTCCTGTGAATTGAAAGATGACATTCGTCTCCACTGCCGGGTTGGAATGCTAAACTGAAAGCAGGGCTGAAATGTCAAGGTAAAATAATGCTAATAATTATTCTGAATGCTACATTCCCCTTGACCTTGGAATTTAAGAGGCTGAGATGAAGGCCTTTTGTAGAAAGTCAGGAAGTCATCTGGAGACTTCATTGACATTTATGATTAATACTATCTGGTAACATTAAGGGAGGGGATAGAAAATATGCAATTTCCAGCAGAAGGGTAATTTTGTCTTATATTGTTGTGAAATAAAGGGTACAAACCAACACATCACCTGCAATATTACTGCTAGTGTGTTTAGGGGAGAACATGAACAAGCTTAATGCAGTAACCACCATCTCTATAAAATATAATTCATACAGCTGACACGAAAAAAAGAAGAAAATATACTCCATTTCGTACAAGTAATCATTTCTTGTAAGACACAAAAAAGAGGGCACAAAGCCCCCAATTCAATGGCTTTCCTATTATGTCTGTTATCACAGAAGATTTTCCACTTCATTTGCAACTTAACACTAGAATGATAACTCTGTGGGGTGAAAATTTTATATATTAGTGTCCTGAAGAGACTCTTGCAGCCTTTATTTGCACCTCACATGCGATAGAAAATGCCTCCTCCACTGAGGGCAAATTCAAGGCAGAGAAAGCCTGAAGTCTTTTATAGTCTATGTCAGATGTGACTCTGTACACTCAGCTTCCATGAAAAACAGCGGAAGGGGACAGCACTCATTTGTATTCCTCTTTTGATCAGATCATACTCCAGGCAAATGAAATGCTGCAATTGTGGACAAAAGAAAGAATGAAGGCAAGTATTTGTTAACATCTGGCATTTGCAGAGTTAACCCTTTCCACCAGTCCAGTTTCCTAAGGATTCAGGGAGATAATTTACTGACACCCCAGGCTTGACAAGTTACTGCTTTAAAAATATCTCATAAAATTCCGCCATTTTAAGTTTATACACATAGGTGCATTTCAAGATATAACCCTACTGAAGATGCTGGCAAAAAAGATCTCATAAGAACATGCCCTAAACAATGACATGCAAGTCTCATTCTCTGCCCTGACTTAATAGCAGACCTTAACTGTTAGGCTTGGAAATAAAAGAAGAGATGGAAAGTAAGGCAACACATGTATTCATAATGAAAAATGTAATTTTCTTAAAGTTTCCTCAGTACAAAAATAATTTAAAAAGTGGAGATACTTCACTTTGGAGCCTGTCTAGTTAGCATGTAAAAACCAACACATTTTATCCAGCTATGCTTTTAATTGTGGTCCATCCAAATCTTAAATAGGTATTTGCATAACGAATCCCTACAGCTCATAAAGCCCATTATAGTCTATTGAATAAATGGCAGAACTTTTAAAGACAGTTCAAATAATGATTCTAGTCCCTAGATGGAGTGTTTATAGACCTTAGCTTATTAAATTCTCTGAGTGAGTATCCTAAACCACATCTGAAAAAGCCCATTGATAAATTTTATTAAAAAGAGCCTGTAATTATTTCAGCATATTGAGGACTTTCCCATTTGATGTATCCTCTCTGTGTTAGACATCTTTTTGAATGCTCTTCTCTCTCAAAATACACTATTCAGCTTGTCAGTTTTCTATTACATGCAAGCAAGATAAGACCACAGAAATGGTAAGTGTGCTTCAATTTGTGAAAACTGAATTCATATTTTGAGTTATGATTTCAGTAAATATTGTACAGATGTTTTTTAAAAAAAAAAAAAAGTAATACATTGCCCAAATAAAGCAGACCAGATTTTGTAGAATGAGGGAAAAGAGAGTGCTGCAGGACTGTTCAATTTTCATATTTAGTTACTGTTAACACATATGCACATGAAGCAGTTATCTGCATATGCCAATACAGCGGTAGACACCAAACCAGCTATCTGTATAGTCTATATCCCATTTACATAAGAAATATAGTAGCTGCCCATTTATTTTCTAGAAATATTTGCCTGGTTTTATACCTTCTTCTCTAAATTCAGCATACAACTGGATGAGTGGTTCAGTATATACAGGCACAGTTTATAATTTTAAATTTGCATTGAAATATCAATGCTATCAAGATCTATCCAGTGGAGGACTGATCTCCTCAAGGACAGGTACTTCTCCAGTCATGGAGCCACTCAAGAGTAAGGCATAAGCTACCCTGTGCTCCCCCTTCCAGCACTGGCAGCCTGAGGGCTTGGACTATGGAAGAGGCCAACTGCACCTTCATACTTGATTCTCCAGGAAACTGAGTGAGGAAACAGGAGGGTGATAGAATGAGATTAACTGGAGCTGCCCAGAATGCGCTGCAGAAGTCATTAAGCATAGAAAAGAAGTTGGCTGGCAAAACTCATGAACTGCTGAGTGAAATGGTCCACCTGGCCCAGTCTGTCAGACATGAAAGACTCAAGGAAGCCACTGCCAGACTTTTCTAACCTGTTCCAGTTGGAAAAAGGCCAAAGCAAGGCTTTATAAGAGATGGCTTTGTCCATAAGAGACTAAAAGCCACAGACCCACACATTTTTTCTTTGTGACAGTTCTTGCAGCAGCAGGGACCGTCACTGAGAAGGGAGCATAGATCTCTTCTTCAGTCAGGTAGCATTTTGAACACACCTGTGTGTCACAAGCAGCCAGAAAACCACAGCTTTGAAATGCCTGGATATTCAAGCAAGAGTAAAAGGCAGACATTTAAGCCAATAACTAGTTGATCAGATCACAAACACTCCAGGGAGATGAGCAAAAACGTGGGTGATGAAGGAAGGTTTAGTGCTCAGCCAGGTCTCCCAAGACTGTCCTCTTAAATGACCACCAAAAGCAGGGGCTAACAAGTCCTGTAATCTCCAATTCAGGTGTTCTGCAATACTCACACATGGGCATCTTAACATGTAAATAGTTGCAATACAGAGAGAACAGTATCAAGGCTACAAACTTTCATCAAGCATCTGTAAGTATATTTTGACACAAACCAAACATGGGCTTAAGGTGCATTTTTGTAGAAAAAAATACCAGTGAAGGGATATGACTGACAGTTTGCAGGGATGGGAGAGATAAATGGGAGTATAGGTTCATGTCCCCTTATTTGTGTGGAGCAAATACATTGGCTGGGGTCCAGTTTTGAGGGATGAGATTATGTATGAAAAGAAGGTGATGGACACCTCTTCATGAAGATGGAATAAAGGAAAGAGTCCATGGACCACTCACCCCATGTGGTATCTGTGGCTGCTGCCATCTATGGATGTTATGGGTATATTTGGCCTTTGCTGGTCACTGTGACTGAAGAAATTAGGATTGAGGACTCCAGGCCCTGAATTTCATAAAGTACGTATTTCAACAACTCCCTAAGTAACTTCACAGGGCCCAAAGCAGAGGCACGGTAGAGGTGTGGGAGGGTGGGAAGGGACAAAAAGCATTGGTAAAGCACTTCAGAGCACAGCAAAATCTGTGTATCACCTTCTCCCCAGCCGTAATATTTTGCTACATGTAAAGATCTAGTAAATTCCTTTGGTTGGGGGACAATCTAGATAAAATGAGTTCTGTAACAACACTCAATATAATCACTCTATCAAGAAATTTCAAAGTACCAAGTTTACTACTAAAGGTATCATTCAGAAATGTCTTCCACTGATGAACCTTACTGAGTTTCCAAGCAACACACCGGGTCACACTGCTGTAAGAAACTAATGTACTTGTTTCATGGAGGCTAAAACCACCTCATATCCTCAGCAAAAGAACACTAAGCAAGTCATTAAGAAACCCTGGAAGTGAAGCTTGAATCTTCTGCTCACAATCCTAGACTTTGTAGGACATTTTTACAGCCAGGAACATAACTTTTGGGATCCATATCTAAACATCTGCAAATTCAAAACTGACATTGGCCTGAAGATTAGTTAGAGACACTTGTGTTGAAAAGTACCGGCAGCTAGTTAGTCAGCCAAATCTTGCTTTAACACCTCTGGGTAAAATAGAAAACAGCATTAATAGACAAAAAGTCAGGATTACAGAAACGTAAGTTTCTTCAGTGTAACCAGTGCCAGAGCATGCAGACAAGTAAAAAAACCCCAAATATAATTTAATGGAAAAAAAAAAAATCAATGCCAACAAAGGTATTAAACCCTAAATAAGTGCAGGCTGGGGTTTCTGAAAGATGCTGCATGCTTCTACAAGTTCCCTAAACCGTACCTATCCTGGAGGCAAAAATCTGAAACCATTAAAAATATATGAAAACGAAAACAACGCCTGTAGGGCTTCCCAAACACCCATGCCCTCCATAGTGCCCTCATTATATCTCCTCAACTGACAAAACCTGAATCTTCACCAGTTCTCCTGGGAACTTCCAAGCTGTTCTCTGCTTAGGCTCTAGCATGGGTTGCAGCACCCTAGATGTCAACAGGGCTTACCAATGTGGGTTTGTCAGGGTTCAGTACTTCTGTTTCTTCTATTTTTTTAACAAAGAGCAAGTACCACAGTATTGTCTCTCTGAATGGCAAGAACAGGACAAAACTTCAAAGGAAAAGAGTTTTAGAGCTACAAATAGTCTCTCTACACAACTCTCCTACCTGCTTCCTATGAAAAGAGTTTAGGAGGTTCAAGCTCCTCAGACCTTTCAGTAAGATTTTTACATGAGGAAATAGCTTCTTAGTAACTCCTTCGCCCTGATCTGAAAGACATTTGAAATTCTTTATAGTCCTTTTGCTTTCCAGTAAAAACAAAACAAGCTGTTTAACTTCATTGCAGTCTGACAGTTAATAGCTCCTGTATTGTCTCTTAATCACACTGAAACGTCTGCTGAAGGATGTATCATTGTTTTAACTTCCTGCTAGCTTTCTTGTTACACAGCCTGCCATGAAAGTAAATTAACTGTATTCACATTGTAACCATAATTTACAACTTTTTAAAAAGACACCACACAGATCTTGAAAATCGTAAGTGGACCACAAAAAAGATGAATGAAAGAAGGGCTATTCTATGTCTTTCAGAAAAACAGAACTAGGGCATTATCAATGACAAAGACAAGAGAAAAGGGATGCCTCTGCACACAGTGTGTCAAGAGGGTTGCTACACCCTCCTTGCTGCAGGATGTTACAGAAAAATCAGGGAAATTCTCGGAACAGAGTTTACATCTTGCTTCGGCTCAGAAAGCCCGTGAACCAGGAGCCACTGGAGACAGGGAAAATACTGCTGGAAAATACTTGCCTTGCTTATACACATGCATCTCTGCATATGCCAGCACTCACTCTTCCCATCACCCAGTTCTGCTCCCAGAGGCACTGCATTGCTAGGTCAAGGCACAGAGGAAGCTCCAAGTCTACCTTCCGTTTCCCACACCCATTTAACATCAAGCCCTCAAACTGAAGATATGTCTGGCATAAAATTGACTAGAATAGATATTACACTTGATTTTGGATAAAAGGCCAAAAAAGGGAGTGGACACAAGATAGCAAGTTAGTCTGACTCAATACAGTCAATATCCAGAGTCTGATATTTATGGAGGAAAAAAAAAAATGAGCAGGTACAAACTGCTTGTCCTGTGCTCTATCTATAACACATTGCTGCATCCTTCAAAATGGAACTCACAGAAAAATCTGTTGTTTTTTGTCTGAAGGCAGTTTCCTTCATCCGCTTTCCTTACCATATGATGTCAAATCCAGCAATTCTAGGTTCCTGAACAAAGCAATAAGGCTCAACCAGTACCTCAAATTCTTTTTGGAAAAAGGATTTAAAAACCCTATACCTTTGAGTGACTGCTTGGTAAAATATACATATCCTAACACCATGGGGCAAAGCAATAAAAGCAGGAACTCTTTCATTTATATTCTCACAAATGCTCCTATATTCTAGGCTGAATATTTCATTTATATTCTCACAAATGCTCCTATATTCTTGGTCAGCAAAGGTGGGATGCGAGAGAAACCCAAGGTGTTTTTGCTACACACCAATGATGCTGCAAGCCACAGTTAGCTGAACCTGCAAACTCCATATACTGCAATCCATCTTGTGGAAATAGTATATGCCCATACTCTGTGAAACTTGTGACTCAAAACATGTTCCAATAATATTAGTTCACTTCATCTTTTTTGTACGAGGCAGTAAACATAGCACCAACTTTGTATCAGATTTGCCAGCAAATATCCCCCTGACATTCCTTTTTTTTTTTTTTTGAGATTCTTCCCTACCAGACTGAGTAGGAACTACCTGCAGATGGTAGTTACCGTCAGATAAATCCTGATATGTACCAGGTATCTCCAGTCACTGTGCCATTTTCATTACATGAGAAAAGACAAACATCCAATTTAAAAGAAAACTAATAACTTTTGAGAAAAAGGGATGGGCTTGATGAGATGATACCATACTAGAAGCTTTTGTTGTGGGCAAACAGTTCAAAGTAATTATCTCATCAAGTTCCAGCTCATTAGGATTGAAACTAGACATCATAATGAACATTGGACTAATAATTCACCAATGAGAGCTTGGTTTTACTCCAGCTTGCTATCTTTTTTGCAATGCATTTGTTGGTTTCAGCTCATCACCCTCAACTTCACTGTACAAGATGACACACCTCTTCATTTTCTATTCATCATAAGCCTATGGGTGAATTAGTAAATTAGATTAAATTTCCTTTCTCAGTGCCAGAGGGGCACTGGGAAATTTACATGAGCTCCCTTCCCAGCACATGGCACGTGGAGAAAAGGGAGAATCAGGAATTGTCAGAGCAAGTTCAGTTTTGCCCCCTGGACCTTCTGCATTTTTGTGGAGGAGGGCAGAATGTATCAACACACCCTCTCCTCAGCTCCAAAAAGATAGCACTAGGATGATAAGTGGGAGATCACTTCACAAATTAAAGGTGGCTATGAAATATTTCAGGGCATTAAAGCCTATCTGCAGCAGGACAATTCTGTCGTAGATGGGAAGTGGCAGAGTAGAGATTGTGGAGTCATTAGTCACGCTATCACTCAGAGGATTAAATTCTAATACTTTCTTTTCCTTACTATCTTACTCCCCACTGTGATTTTTTTTTTACCCCTGCACCTGCCCTCTAGATATTAGATAACCTGAACATGAAAGAGTAGAACCTTTTTGACAGTAAAGCTGAAATCCTTCTGTTTTGTCATGCATTCAAATGGGAATCAGACCAACTGAATCCTGACCTACTTATCAAACTGAAATGCCTGCTGGGAAGTATCAATAAAAAGGCCCACTGGGAGGTCATTCAGCCTGGTCATGGTTATTACGGGAATTCTGAAAGAGGGGGCAGCTATCCTAATAAAAATCCATGTGTACATATTCTTACTTCTTAAATATCTACCTATCCTAAGTGCGATAACTTTTCATTGTAGTTTTCCTTTAATGTAAGCTTCCAGAGCAACTTCCAGTGACAATAAATGTCTGCTTTCTTAATCAGACTAGAGCACTTAATGGATCACTAAACAGAAAGTGTTTCTCTGAGGGTGGCCAAGGGTCTTCAGTGGTAGAAAACACAAACAGTTGAAAGTCTGCACAGTATCCCATCAGGTTTACCATAGTCCTTAGAGTAAGTGAAGTGATTACAGCCTTTTCTAAAAATTATTTTTAGCCCACAGAAGGTAAACTCATCTCAATGGAGCTTTCACTAAAAACTTTCTGAAGCAAATCAAAAAAGTCTTGCAGCTTCACTCCAGCACAGATGCAATGGGTAGCAAAGAAAGAATGCGGCTCCACACTTGCTTCTCAGCTTGTTTCTACCCAGGCTTTTCCCGCAGTAGGTATAGGGATGGAGTTTTTAACTTCCCTGCATAGGGCTGAGCTCCTGGCCTGCTTCTGCCTTTTTAAAACAAGCCCCAACTGAGAGGTCTCTGTCCTACATTATATTTTTGGCAATTTCTTCAGAGTGAGACAATCGTTTCTCTCCGTAGGCCTCTAATCACTCCCTGTGCTGACTTAATGTCAAGTATAAGCACTTCACCAGAGACCCATGATGACTTTCATGTGAAGGTCATGCTACCTTCTGCCATCCTTTCCCTACCTCATTTTTCCTATGAGCCTACGTATCCTTTCAAATCTGAAGTCACCTCTATGGCGGTGCCAACTATTATTACAAATGCAAACCATTTTAAGTGTGTGTCTTTATATACACCTATGTATTTATATATAGAGAGAATCATAGAATAGTTAGGGTTGGAAAGGACCTTAAGATCATCTAGTTCCAACCCCCCTGCCATGGGCAGGGACACCTCCCACTAAACCATGTCACTCAAGGCTCTGTTCAGCCTGGCCTTGAACACCACCAGGGATGGAACAACTTCCCTGGGGAACCCATTCCAGTGCCTCACCACCCTTAAAGAATTTCTTCCTCATATCCAATATAAACTTACCCTGTTTAAGTTTGAACCCATTACCTCTTGTCCTCTCACTACAGTCCCTAATGAAGAGTCCCTCCCCAGCATCCCTATATATGTATATTCTGAAAACAAAACATGAATTAATATTACAGTCTCTCGATTTCAACAAAGAGCCCAATTCAGGCAGTTGAACACGAGGGATCAAAAGAAAAAAAAACAGAAATCTCTCTCCACTTTTGAAATCAAGCCCAAGGGCAGCAATCACTGACTTGAATTCTCTGGACTGTGCTATGTAGAAGGTCAAACTCTAATGGTCCCTCTTGACCTATGAAAAATTACGGCCAAGCTTTGCCTTTGCAGCATACAGCAGGACATTTGCTTTAGCCCTCATGTTGGGAACCTGTGCCTAAAATTTGCCAGAGCAACAGATTTTTTTATTAGTAATTTCAGATTAAAAATATTAAGCACAGCAGGCAAGAAATTCACAGAATCCTTCAGTGCTGTTATTAAAGCCCTTGTCTGTGATCTCATTGTCGCTACTAAAGCTGATGCTGTTTCCATGGCATTTCTGATTAACTTGCGACCCAGCTTCTAAACTATTCATTTTTTCTGGATATATATTGAAGTACATTTGTGACTGACATCCTTTTCACCCATTTATGTTAACTAGAGCTGATTTAGAAGAAGCATCTTTCGGTTTATTAGTTGAGGGAACTGTACAGGCCTCTAAGGCACAATACTGTTTCCACAGCAGGAAGCCCATTCTAACTACACAGGTAATGTCCTATACATCCCAGCTTCTGTGTGTCTCATGACAGAATCATAGAAAGGGTTGGAAAGGACCTTAACAACATCTGGTTCCAACCCCCCTGCCATGAGCAGGGACACCTCCTACTAAACCATGCCACCCAAGGCTCTGCCCAACCTGGCCTTGAACACTGCCAGGGATGGCGCATTCACAACTTCCCTGGGCAACCCATTCCAGTGCCTCACCAACCTTACAGTAAAGAACTTCTTCCTCATATCCAATCTAAACTTCCCCTGTTTAAGTTTGAACCCGTTACCCCTTGTCC
>JANRGW010002378.1:0-39122 GCA_024733675.1 Psilopsiagon aymara | reverse complement strand
ACAGTTCCATGTCCTTTTTATGTCGAGGACACCAGAACTGCACACAATACTCCAAGTGAGGTCTCACGAGAGCAGAGGGGCAGGATCACCTCCTTTGACCTGCTGGTCACGCTCCTTTTGATGTGGCCCAGGATATGTATTCCACTGTCAGTGATCTTTAAACAGATCTTTTGACTACCATAAAAAATTGTTTACCTTTCACCCATAAAAAAGTTATAGTGCCATAAAACCAATAAAAATATGTTTCTTTCAGAGCATTTCATGGGAACTACTTAGCAGTCAGATCCAACTCTTCAGAATTCTTTCCATGTCTCTGTTTTGTTTGCAGCAGCAGGATCCAAACAGCTTCAACTGAGGGCTGCTTCTGCATTTTTCTTTTTTATAAGAAAACGGAACATGCTGCCCTCCTGTCTCCCCCAATCTGCCATGCTTTGCAGGAGAGCCTCATTAAATGAAATGTCCATATGCATACAGAAATTCACTCCTGCACTGTTCCTCCAGCAGCCTGGCAATGAAACCCCAGCACTGCCCCTCCGTGGGCCCAAGTCCCCAGTGACGGGCAGGCATGGGACTGCTGATGCTGCACCGGCTGTCCCAGGAGCTGTGCATGTCTGGGACAGGCACATCTAAGGCCCTTCTCCATCCTCTCATTCTTTTGTGCTGGGGCAAGGGGTGAAGACTTAAAAAACCCATAGAATCATAGCATCAAAGAATGGTTTGGGTTGGAAAGGACCTTAAGATCATCTATTTCCAACCCCTCTGCCACAGGTAGGGATGCCTCACACCAGGACATGTTGTGCCTAAGCCCTGTCCAACCTGGCCTTCAACACTGCCAGGGATGGAGCATGTACCACTTTGGGCAATCTGGTTCTGGTGCCTCACTGCCCTCATAGCAAAGAGCATCTTCCTCACATCCACAAACATACACACATATTCCAAACACACAATAAGAAGGGGACCCAGACTTCCCACTTCTTGGACTTTGTGGTTTAAGCCCCACTAGAAGATTAACTCCCCCTCTGACATTTGCTCCCCTAGAAGATCCTGGGGGATTTATATCTGAGTATATGCCAAGTCAAGGAAGATTTAGCTGATGGCTCAGATAATTTGGCACAGCCACAGGCAATTGATACCAATAAATAACAGGTTTTAAACTACTATTGTAATACACTATTCCTAGAAAGATGGGGGAAATGTCAGACTTAATACCAAAGAGCAGCGGTGTTTTAAGTGTTCTTAGTTCAAAACTCTTAAAACTATGATGATCTGGACATCAGGAAAACATGAAAAGCCAAAAGGTGGGTGGCTGGTTTGGCTGCCAAGGCCATCCCAGGGCTTTCCTTCTTCTTCTTCCACAAAAGGAGGACCAGAGGGAGAGCTGACTTGTGTCCCAGTGGTTAGAAGTCCTCCAGCTGACCAACCTAAGTTATGAAGGCCAGGTGAGGATCTCTTCTTAATTACAAGTGTGGTGAACCAGAGCACTTTGTCCTAATTCTGTCCTCCATCTCACACTGTTAATAACTCTGAGGATCCTGCTTAAGTCCAGGATCTGAAATATGAATGAGTTTGAGCTGCAACACCTCCCAGTTTAAAAGAGGATCACAAAAATGAGGTGACTTCCCAAAAATAAAGCAGCCAGAAAGTGTCACTGTAAGCGAACGACGGCATGAGATGGAAGAGCTGCCCTGCCTATGCTTCACTGAGCCAGAAAGCTTTGCCAGAGACTGTTCTGCGCTTCCTGAGCCCACTGAACCTGCCTGGCCCAGCATCCTGCTCTTCACACAGTAGCTCCTGGGAAGAAAGCAGTGGACAAAATCACTTTAGCAGCCTGCTCGCAAGCAGTGTTTCCCCGGTGCAGAAAAGAGCTCTGACCCTGAGCCTCAAGAAGCCAAGAAAACTTCTCAGAGGAGTGACATACCTTTCCATCCAGGAAACCACTGTTCATTCAAGCACCTGGCTCCAGTGCTTTGCTTTCACTCAGAACATTTCTATTAAGATGAGATTATACAGCATACCTTTTCTTCAGGAGCACTAGTCTGGATCTTTCTACTCAGAGCCCTCTTTTAACAGCATTTGTAGAATCTCCTTACCTTCCACTTCTCTACCAAACTTGGTTGAAACTGAGAAGTATGTGCTATGACATTCCCACCATCCGAATGACAGAAAGGGGGGTAACAACAGGTTTCTGGCTTACATTCTGAACAACAATTGCCTCCCTCATATTCACAGCTAAGGCAGGTAAAGTTTTGTTTTGGTACAGACAAAATTTACGGGGAAAGAACTGACAAGGCCAGATTTATTAACAAGATTTTTCCCATTTTTCTCTGTTCCAGTTCCTCTTTTAGGAGCGAGTGACTCTGTCAAAACCACGTGTGTGTGAGCACAAGGAGTGAGCAGCAGTCTTGGCACAGCGAGTGAGTCATGGAACCTTTTGTTCATTTGTTATAAACACAATTAAAAACACAGCCACATTTCTGTAACAGGCACGAAGCCCACAGAACCCTGGAGTCATTCATAAACTAGAATCACAGTGCAGAATAGCACTTAGAATAGTGTTTGATTTGTGTTTAGCTTGGGTTGTAATTACTTCATCATATTTTCCTTAAGGAAATGAATGATGGAATTCACAAGGAGTTGACTTTAATTATACACACGGCTTAATAACTTGCGTCCGTTTGGAAGCAATTATTTGATCCACTGTGGAAGCAGAGAGGGGGAGAGGATGGTCTGGTTTCCAGAGAAGTCAAACAATTTCAGGCATTCAACTTCTAATTCCAGGCAATTTCATCGGAGGGTATCTGTGTCAGGCTTCACCAAAGGTACTTTCATGTAAAGCTGTAGCAAATGCTAAAGGAAGCAAGCAAACCAGCGCATTTTCCCCCTCTAATTCTATGGATTTGGCTCATGCAGACACATCCTTTGACAGGTCCATGGCTGTGCAGAGCCTGCTGCGCTGGGCAGCTGCTGCATCCCACCACAGGTACACTAAAGAGAGCAATTTCCCTCCCTAACCTAGTACAACAGATCAGGATCATTTTAATACAGCCCAAGTGCCTGATTCTGCTTGGGTGCAGTGAAAAGAGAGCACCCTGCCTGTCACAGTCACAATGCAGAGATGCTGCAGGCATCTCTGGACAGATTCTAGACAGTGGTCAGGCTTTGGTGTCCAAAAGCAGGACGGGACTGACCTTATGATATAGAGGCTCATAGTGACTAAGAAACCAAAGTGGTCAAAACTTTGGGTTTCATCTTACAGCAGACAGCCCTGGCAATCATACGTCATAAATATCTTCAACTGGAGACAAGTGGAACTGTTAAGACATGGAAAACACCATCCAATACCAAAAACAGAGTCACTGAGATTTAAGTAGCAGCCTCCTAAGGAAAAAAAAACAAGCAAATTTTCACAGCCCAACCCTAGAGCTGCATGCAGACTCTCATCTGAGTGATAAACTCTCCCACAGACAAACATGGCAGACACATAACTGCCTCCTACATCTGTTCTCTGCATGCACAAAAGCAGCACTCAGCTATAAAAACACCTCAAATTATGTGAAGTCCATTCAGGAAATTCAGTTCACCATTTGTCTAAGGAGAATATTGAGATCCCAATAGAGGGGGGGGGGGAAAAAGCCTTTTGGCCAGAGCTGCAAAATAGGCATAATTGTCTTAACTCTGTTGAAAGATACTGGAGAACATGGGAAACCAACCAAGATATCATGCCTGTCTGAGGATTAGAGGAAAAAGCCATCAATGCAGCAGATTAATACATTTTAGGAACAGTACAAAGCTCTACTTTTCTCAATTACCAACCATTAGATGCAGAAAGAATCAGTCCTTTGTCACGAACAGACCCACTGTGGTGTTCAATATTGTATTGAATGGAGTTCGTATTAATCACTTACAGCGTAAAACTGCCATGGAGCAGCACAGCGTCAGAAGCGGATGGCTGTTTGGTGCAAGGCTACCCCATGGCATGTACATGGCAGCAAGTTCACCAAAATCCCATCATTTCTGCCAAGTATTTCTAAATACATTTTGTAGAATGAGCGAGGATGAACAAAATGCATCAAAGCACCTTGCTGATTTCTCTCTTTCCACTGTGAGAGCAGAAAAGAGAACAGATGAAGAAGAATAAAAGCGAAGTACGGGCTTGTGATACAGCCAGCACCAGGCAATGTCAGTTCAGGAAGATCAAACACGCACCACAGAGCAATATGTATCTTTATTTAGGAGTGAAAAAATAGTTTTAACATAAGTAACAAAAAAAAGAAATGTTTGATGGGAACCTCTTTTACAAGATGATGGACCAATAGTAATGAAACTAGGTCAGGAGAGGACACTGTGCATTAACCTCGCTATAAAGAACCTGCGTCTGCATAACTTGCTTCCTTCTCGCACCCGCAGTGAGCTTCTACACTGCTGATCTCATACTCAGAGACTGGGCTGACATAAAGGAGGCCATGGGTTTTCTGAGGATGGTGCTGGCAAGGTCAGAGTAGGACAATCCTGTTCCACCACTGCCTGCACACCCCCAGGCTCCATTTCACCCTGCTCCGTGCAGTAACTGTACTGATGCCCAGTGTGCATGCAGCCACCTACCCCATGTTATCACCACGAGAATGGAGCTCTGCCATCGGGCTCCAGCCTTCAGATTTACTTCAAAATAGAGCCATACATAAGGAGGCAGGACACACAATTCTGGAAGTGAACTTCAGAGAGAGACCCTCAGCCCTGACACATTCACGGTCCCGATAATGAGTCCAAATTTCATAGCAAGCTCAGGAGGGAAACAGCAAAGCCTTTCCTCCTCTTCCTCCTCCTCCTTCCTGTGGAGCCAGGAGTTCAAGGCTCTGTTTCCTTGGCAACAAGAGAGCATCACAACAGCCTCCTCGCTAGCAAATGGCATAGGAAAATGTGTCATTTTTTTTCCCCTCCAGTGTCTTTTATCACTAGGGAATAAGCCTGAACTCAGAACTCACCACTCAGCAAAGACAGAAATAGATATCCACTATTGCTACTTACATTTAAGTATCTTTGGAGTCTTTAAGCTTGTCCAGAGATAAGGAACAAGTAAGGGATTTCAATTTATTAAGTTAAACAAAAACCCACCTTTGCTCAAGTTCACCTTTAAAGACAAATTAAAGAACTTGAGGAGTTTGGTGAAAAAAATGCAGCTCATAAATTTAAGATCTGTATTTTAGATTCTGTTAATATTCACTTTTGAAAAGCATTACAAATGAAGATTACAAATTTAATAATGTAACACATGGGAGAAATTATCCTCCTCCCCATATAAAAAGGCAATTTGTTCTTGCCTATAAATTGACTTTCTATTACTGCCATTAAGCCAGCATAATGTGCTAAAATGAGTCTGCCCCACCACAGCTCTGTGGCTACCCACAGCCAAGAATTTATCATGCCAACAACTTAGAAGACTTCCTCATGAAGTAAGAGGGGCAGCAGACACTGGTCCCTGCCAATGAGTGGGTATCTCCTCACTGCAGGACTTCGTGGTGCTGCTGGACATTAACAAGGTTCGAAAAGCAACTGAACAAAATGAATGAGTAAAAGAAGTTAGAAGCAGAAGAAGCCCGAGACACTGGAGGCTGATGTTCAGCATTCACCTCCCTCATGTCAGCCTCTCTTGCCATCTCCCCCACTTTCTCTAGGCACCTTTGAAGACACAAATCTCTCTTACTCCTTCTGTTTTGCCACAGCAGAGATGTGAGATCACAATCTTCAGACTGCAGTAGTTTCCTATGTGCTTCCTAAACTGCTTTCAAGTTTCCCTCCTCTAAAGCTTGTGCATAGGTTTAATGGATGTCCCACCTGGTCTCCCCACGTGTCCAAACCACCAGGGCAGACCCTGCCCCTCCACAGAGTATCTGTTGCTCCGCTCTCCCTCAGCATGCTCATGTATAATTCCACACATGCCTGGACCACCAGTGCTGATGCTGCAATGCTCATGAGAACCTGCCTATAGCTGCACCAGCTTTAAAACCTATACTCAGAGGTCTCCTTGAATGGGCAACTACATAGAAACAACTTCATTGAAAGAACATTAAAACCGAACTGTCAGGTATTTACTGACCCATGTCCCAAAGCTCTTCCTCTGTCTCTAAGTTACTGATCGGTTATGACACATTTCAGTAATAGAAACCTCTTTGCCACTTCTCAGCACTGGCACCACTCCTCCATTTCACCAGTAACATACCCACACAGCTACACATTAATTTCACCATTTGCCTTTCTTTTTTACCTGTTTCAAACTTAATTTATGTAGCAAGCAACAAGAAGACTTGCTCACATCTTAGTTATGGCTAGAAGAAATCTGAGCAACTAGCACTGGGAGAGTGAGCTTATAGTATCTGCTGATGGTTCTTGCCCTTTCTTTGCTCATGAATTGTCCTAAGTTTTAAAAGTAGCTGGTACTTGTTCAAAATTACCAAAAGTTAACATTGGCAAGTGCAGACCGAAGGTGCTCTGCTCCTGAGCAAGCAGGCTGGCAGGCTAGGCCAGCACAGGACCTTCAAGCACTAACAGGTCAGTTATGAAAGGTCAGTTCTTAGGTTGCTGGATGACTCAAGCAAGCGCGGTCATTGGTGTTTGCTTCAAAGCTTCCCATTTACCTAAACATTCATTTGAAGATGCTTAATGGTTGGAAATGAACATGAAAGGTGCTTGTGATAACCAAAGTGAACCCATTTGCGCGTCTGACACTTGCACAGAATGCACTTCGCAGTCTCCACCAAAGGCTTTAGTCTCCCAGCTGAAGCAGTTTCTAGGTCATGGCGTGCAGATGTTTGGAGGTCTGTGCTTCATCCTTGCCCTCATTTGGTGAACGATGTTTCTCTTCTGTTCCCATTGCACTTTCCACTCCAAGAAATCTGATTTTGAAGTCACTATTAAATTTTAGTCCTCTGGATCCATGAATGACTTGTACATCCTTCTGGTGCCCTACAAGCCATATACCTGGCTTGTCTTTAGAAACATGCATGACTTGGCCTTTTTGAATGTTATACAGTATTTGCCTTTTTCATGTATTTTCTGCTACAGACAAGTGACTTTTCCCCCTGCATTTTACTGTTCTGTAAAACAGCTTTCCCTTTCAATAGTTCCCCCTCCTTAACAAATAAAGCTGCTTAATGAATTCAAAGTGTGACATTTTGTCTTCCACAGTGAGGTATAAGAGAAGCTGTAAACCATCACTGCAAGGTGAACTAGAAAACAGAGGCAGCAAGCCCTTCCCATCAGTCAGCCACAGCTCTCAATAGCATCCACTCTACCCTGCAACACTCAGCTTGTAGCCAGCTAAACAACGACTTCACAAAAAAAGAAAAATCAGAAAGGTCAACTCCAGGCAGTACACACAAGCATCTGTACGACATACAGTTCCACAAGCCCCCCAGGAGATTCTTTCATATGCCCAGAGAAGCTGTGGCTGCCCCATCCCTGGTGATACTCAAGGCTAGGTTGGACAGGGCTTGGAGCAACCTGCTCCAGTGGAAGGTGTCCCTGTCCATGGCAGCGGGTTGGAGCTGGATGAGCTTTAAGGTCCCTTCCAACCCAAACCATTCTATGATTTTTGATACTTGGTGTGCTATCCCTACCTGGTCACTTGGATGCTCTGGTTCCAGGATCCAGCTGGATTTAAAGCCTGGAAATGCTGAGGCACAAACACCTCTGACATAGCTCACACAGGAGGCTGCAGACTGGTACCAGGAATTGTCAACATTTTGTTTTGCTCTTTCAGCAAACAAACCCATCCTCTGAAACGCGTGAAGGATGCAGAGATAGAAACCACTCATGAGTAAAGACCAAAGAAGTTTGAAGGGTTTGTTTTTACCATCAATACATTCTGGCAGTTTTCTTCCAGCTCTAATACCACCAACAAGCACAGTAAACCCTGGCAGGTATGGACACTGCTCTACAAGCATCCCATTAAATACCACAATCTACTTCTGAAAAAAGAAAGCATGAACTGAAGTTGTTCTATGGCAAAAGAGAGGCAGAGAATGAGTGCTGGGAAAGGATACTGATAGACAAAACAAGGTTACAGTTTAGGAGGTTCAGTTCTCACGCACCTCACCTGCTGGTACACTGATCCTCTGGGGCCAGCTGCTGGGAAATGGTGCATTGCTCACACAACATGCGCAAGCTGTGCTTAGTGCAAGCCTTGGTTTCACTTTGCTCTGCTAAAGCATTAGGCGAGCAATCCGAGCCAACTTATTAATACATCAAATGACAATAAACCAGTTGGAGGGAGATGAATTACCGAACTCACAATCATTTAGTGCTCAGAGACTAAATCCTGTAAGCGGGGAGCCACTGAACACAGAGCTTGATTTCCCTCAGAACAGTCTTACTGACACGCTGCAGAGCACCAGTCCAGTAGGAAACCTCAAAGAGGAGACACCGTCTTATCTCTTCATTAAAACATGGCAAGCAATGGCAGCAATCTTCTCAATTAAGTAGCTCCCAACCCTTTGGGAAGCACACACACAACTAATCAGATGTTACAGAATAATTTCACTGGGGTCCACACTGCAGTAGTAACAGCAAATGTTCTTCCTGGTAGCCAAAACCATGCCCTGAGCTGCATTCAAAATTTCTCTATCCTGCAGCTCTGCTTCAATGCTCCCAATGGAAAAATTACGTACAAATCTTTGGTCAAAGCATCTCAACATTAAGATGCACTTAACTGCTATCGACTTCTATTGGTATGAGGCAAATCTTGAGCTATAAAACATATTAATATATAACTTTGCTTCCTCTAAGACATGACAGAGCACATCTAAGAACAGCTGGAGGTCTAGACTGAAACCAAAGAATGGCAGGAATAATGCAAATACTGATCCTAAAACAGTAGACACATACTACAGGAAAGAGAAAACTCAGAGTTTGTTCAAAATCCTCAACAGTGTATTTACTACATGATGGAAGAGTTCAGTACCTCCTTGAAAATGAGAATTTAAGATGCAGTGCAAGAAACCAGAGTGAAATCCAGCTCTGTATCAGGCATTATATGAAAGGCATAATAAAGTCAGTATTAAGACAGAGTGATACCCAGCAATTCCACGTGACTGAGAGCAACTCCTATTTACTTCTCCAAGCACTGTGGAAGTTGCACCTTCTTCCGATTCTTTCTGCATACACGAACCAGTTTTGTAGCACTGAGAAAAACAGCTCCCGTACATTATAATGTCCTTTAATAACAAAGAGCCACCAATTGCCTGTGTGACTCAACAGTTTTGACACTCCCACCTGTACCATGGTTCAGAAGAGGAATAAACTCTCTCACAGCATTTCATTGGGGTACCTGATATTCTGATGCTGATTGTTACTGTTAAAGACTGAAGATGAACCACAGGTTCATCTTCAGCCTCACTCAGGATGCCCACCTCGACCTAAGCCAAGTCTAAGAAACAGGTCTAAGCCCAGAGTCAGCATAGGTGTTGATATAAAACCACCTCCAGAATCTCTCGAACAAACCATTTTCTATTACTTTGGGGCAGCCATTACAGAGTCACAATATTTAGTCAACCTTTTACTTGTACAGACATTAATCATGCACCATTTAACCACCGGTTTATCATTTAGTCTCCTAATCCTTTTGAAATCCTTCTGCTTATTTTCACATCTTTTTTCAATCCCATTCTATGTGTCTTGCTAATTACACTCCTTCACTGTCATAGGCTGTTTCAACACAGACACACTGAGCCAGAGGTGGTTTGATCACTTGCTGTTATATGCCCAATGAATCACTTGCTATTGTGACATTTAAGAGATAAACAGTGCTAGTGGAAGATGATCAAGTGCACTTCATTATCTGGATAGCTGCTGATAATGCCAGGGGAGGAAGGGTGAATGATCATTTGGTGGTGTACTTTAAACAAAGTTTCAAACCTTCTAAAAAAGAACAATGAGAAAGGATAATGCCTCAGATTTCCATCTTCTCAAAATAAGGAATTCTGCTCCCTTGCCAGACAGTACCATTTCCAAACAACTGTTACTTACAATTTTGCTGCATTCTGAGCCAACCAACCATTCCTGCCAGTCTCTGGAGACCTCCCGTCTCCAGAAGTGAGCATATGAGGCCAGCAAAAGCAGTCACATCCAAATGACAGGCACCAAAAACAGGTGACACATGAATGAGACAGCAGACATCACCTGAAAACTTAAGCACAACTGAATTACTCACGGCAAAAGTAAGAGAAGAGGCACTGTGACGTATATAAGAGAAAGAAGGGAAAGAAGGAACCAAGAGAAGATGACTGCAGTAAGGAGCAATGGACCAGCTCCTCAGAGGTACCTAGAGCATTAGAAATCTCAGCTGAACATACACAGCCACAGATTTGCTCCCAGTGACAAGTCTGACTACACAGCTCTACATACAGCCAACGCCATCCCAAACACTTCCTCTTGAATCCCATCACAAACACTTCCCCCTCCTGAGTTTTCATTTCACTTGTGCACAGTCTCAATCTATCATACCAGTAATGCAAACCTTAAAACTGGACATATGTAATGTAGAGATGATTGTACCAAGAGCCTGAAAAGTAACTGATTCATTCACCCCAGCGGACAGTCAGTAGAGGCTGGTGAGGACCGCTAACATTCCATCATCGTTAGCTACTAATTCAGTATCTTCAAAGAAGACAGTAGGAAGCAGTGAACACTTACATCTCCTCCATGCCAGTCTCCTTGGGGATGGCCAGCAGCCCACACCAAGGAAAGCACACAAAGCCCAAAGGGGAGCTGAACTCAGTGCACTTAGTACAGCTTGAGAATGTCTAGGGATGGTCTGTCACAAAAACACTTCCTGTCAAAGCCAAAATGTTCAACTAAAACAAATGAAGGACCAAGTACCTCCCAAAACAACCTTGGCACTATGCAAGAATTGGTTGGGCAGTTTCCACTTGGCAAGAACAACGCTGTGGACACAGCAACTCCCAAATACACTCACGTCATGTAACCCCATTAGATCAACAGCTCCTAATTAATTTAGAGTGTGGATCAGTCCTCAAACACCTTTTGCTATCAGCAAGACCTACTGAAAGTAATGAAGAGGAATCATTACGCCTAACACTAGCAAGAGCTTGCTGTAAACACATTTGGCAGCACAGGGAGGTTCCTTTATGGCATAATCCATTTTTATATACACCTAATATTTTCAGGTTTTCAACTGATTGTCAGTGTGTTTGTAGAGGCTGTTAATGAACCTCACTGCTAAAAGCAGTTACAATTCTGTAGCTATTAATACCCCGTGACATCAGTTATGTCAGCTTCCGAGTGAATCACAGTTGCAAACTTGTAGGTGTTCGATAGCTGGTTGTCATGTCGAAATAGAACATTGTTAAATATAATCCAAGTCTGTCCTAGTTTTGCAGCTCTTTTCCCCTTTCTGCACTTCAGCCTTAGTGGACTGAACATCTGCAGGTCTGAAGAGATAAGCATAGGGCTATCAAGGGAAAACCAGGTCAACTATTAGACCATTTAGATCAGCAAGTTTTAAAGTATTCACTTTTGACTGCAATCTCCTATCAAGTCTGATGCCTCTAAAAGCTTAATAGAGCAGGTCACTGGGTCTTTTACAATGTCTAAACCATGGAAGATGTATCCGTATCAAGATGTTAAACTTCCCTCCTCATCCCCCCCCGTACTGAAATAAAAGGCTAAGACTCTTTCCTGACATAGTAATTTAGTATCAAAAGGCAAAATCCAGTTTCTAAACCATTTACTGCCAAATGCTGCTTTAATCTGCGCTACTGACACCTGCAGAACACTTCTGTATTGGTCAACTCGTACATAAAAGCACATTCTTACCAAAACTGACAGAAACTGGGAAATTATTAATGAATATTTTGATCAGTGAAACATTTTCTGGTCATCATGTTGTCACCACTTCAGATTCACCTCCCCCTCCAAACACTTTCATATACCCTGTACAGGTGATCTTCGGAAACTCAGGGCTTTAGGTAAAAGGTGTCTGAGGAAATAAATCAGTTTTCTGTATTTCAGGAAATTAACCAAAATCATGGTCTGAAATAAGACCTCCTGATTTTCTCAGCCAATGTGTCCTGCAAACTTGCTGTCTCTCTGCAGCAGATGGGTGCAGTGAACAGACTGCGAAAACAGAGTCAAATTCACCAAGTAAAATGGACTGGGGCTACTGTTCCTAGAGCAGCAGCTAACTTTGCCTCAACCAGCCAAGCAATATTTCATAGAGCTCTCTAGTAGGTAAGCCAGGCAGCACAGAGACAGAAATAGAGAACTACTGAAATAGGGCCGACACGATGCCAGGTTTAGAGACACTTGGCTTGGGTTGGGTCTTGGGAAAAAATGAGTTTGGGCCGTAGCAGGCGCCTGCTGTCCAGGAGCAGTAAGAGTGCTTCTGTGGAGACAAGAGGAGACAGGACACAGAATAGACCTACTCCAGTTACTAGGTAGAAGCTGGGAGCTCAGTGGAAACAGATGAAAAACAAGTTTATAGAAAGATAACTTGGGACTGTGGCATGAATCAAACAGGAGAGCTGAGAATTACTGCTGTGAAACAGTCCAGAAGTGGGTCTTGAGGAACAGATGTAACTGTCAGTCAAGTTCTGCTCCTACCCCTAGCCTCAACCCACTATCTCAAGCCACATATAGAATCATAGACCAGTTAGGGTTGGAAAGTACCTTAACATCATCTAGTTCCAACTCCTGTGCCATGGGCAGGGATACTTCAAACACGTCACCCAAGGCTCTGTCCAACCTGGCCCTGAACACCGCCAGCAATGGAGCATTCACAACTTCCCTGGGCAACCCATTCCAGCGTCTCACCATCCTTAAAGAACTTCCTCCTTATATCCAATCTAAACTTCCCCTATTTAAGTCTGAACCCATTACCGCTTGTCCCATCACTACAGTCCCTAATGAAGAGTCCCCTCCCCAGCATCCTCACAGGCCCCCCTCAGATACTGGAAGGCTGCTATGAGGTCTCCACGCAGCCTTCTCTTCTCCAGGCTCAACAGCCCAAACTTTCTCAGCCTGTCTTCCTATGAGAGGTGCTGCAGTCCCCTGATCTTCCTCGTGGCATTTATCCTTTCAGTCCCTTCAAGTGAAATACTTTAGACCAGACACTAAAATCACAAGCCCTTTGTTTTATCATAAGTGCTCCCTTTACACTGCAGCACTGTGGCATGAGAAAGAGACTTGCTGTGCATCCACAGACCTAGACTGAACATCAGAGCTTATGTGTACTGGGAAGGCAAATCAGTAAATGACTGTCTCCTTACCCAGGCAATTTTCAGAACCTGCACATGCACAATAACTAAACCAACATCTCTCAACTGTTCTTACAAAGCATCAAGTGGAAAAGAAAAACACGTGCTGGTGGCAGGTCCTTGGGCTACCAGAGAGAAAACATCTTTACCTTTATTATTTCTTGCCAAAGCTCCAACTTATCAATTAAATATTGAGAACAGCTTTCTCTATGACAAAGAAAAAGATCCAATAAACACGTGCTGCCTGCAGAGTGAAAAAACCCTGCCATGATGCTAATTTTGGAATACATGACCTGATGGAAATATGGAAATACAGAAATACAGGAAGAAAAGGGAAGAAAAACACAGGGGGAATACTGAAAATCCTAGTGGGACATTGTTACTGCAGAGGTTGCTGCAGGAACTGAAATATTTATAGGCAGGCCAAAACTATCGATCGAGCCATAATAAAGTAAGGAGGCAGCCACAGAGATGAAACTCTACTGAAAGACCTCAGGCTGCTGTCCAAAACCAGTCCCATGGGCAGCAGTGCCTGGAGCAGCAATTGCCTCCTGCAAAAGAAGGGGAGGAGGGAGCAGACAACTATCGGGATGCAGACAGACATCAGCAATGAGCTTTCTCCAGGCTGAAAGGATCAGACCCAAAACAAGACTGGAGCATCTTCATGAACTGAGTGATCTCAGAGCACTCTGACAAAGACCTGGGTGATAGCAGCACATGTGCCTCAATGCCAGACACAGAGCAGCTATTGCAGTGAGCTGTCCGATCACAGAGGGAAAGCTGCTCCTTAGTGCAGCAGAAAGCAAACCCAGGTGCTTTTAAGCTAAATTATGTGAGAGTCGCTACCTCCAAGAAGGAATACTTGCCTTTTTTAACACATACAAAAGACCAGGGAGAGCATCTCTTCTACCCTCAGCCCCATATCTAAGAGCAGTCACTCAGTGATCCATATGATCAGTACCACAGCATTCCTAAAGGCCCCAGATGGAGGAAGAAAGTACAATGTTGACAGTGTTCACTGACTCCACAGTGCAAGGAGGAGTGCCATGGGACGCTAACGTTACCATGGAAATGTCCTCATAGCACATAACATTTTGACACTGTCTATTTTCTGAGAAGCAGCAATGATGTCGCAGCCTGCAAAGCCTGTTAAAGAGCTTCACCACGGTTATTACTGCAGCCAGAAGCCAATTCCAACTGTCTGGGTATTGGATCTTGACCAATCTGGCAGCTCCTCTTTCTAAAGTGCACGAGGAAGCTTTTAACAGAAACAGTTCCATAAATCATCCAGGTTTAATGTGCACTGTCTGCCAGGCTGAGCACTGGCCCACATGCCTGCTTTGGGCACTGCTTGCCCTGCTCTCTAGACCAGCTTCTTCAGTGTTCCTCATCAACTCACTTGAATTGCAGAAGTCTGTGCTTTGCATGACCAGAACAGCAAAGTCTCAGGCCCGTGCCTGCAGGGCTGTGGGGTAATTTTCTGAACAGCTGAAGGCAGGTACAACCCCAAATCCCATTCACTTTAAACAAATACTATAGAATCAAAGGATTAAAGCTCATGCAGTTCCAGTCCCTGCCATGGGCAGGGACACCTTCCATTAGAGCAGGGTGCTCCAAGCCCCATCCAACCTGGCCTTGAGCACTTCCAGGGATGGGGCAGCCACAGCTTCTCTGGGCACCCTGTGCCAGTGCCTCAGCACCCTCACAGGGAAGAGCTTCTTCCTCAGTTCTAATCTAAATTTACCCTGTTTCAGTTTAAAGCCATTCTCCCTTGTGCTACTAGAGACCAAACCTCAGACATTTCTGAAAATGCTCAACTTCACTATTTAATATTTAAAACATGCACAGACTCTTGACAAAACTATGCTGCTTACTGCAGAAAGCCTGCTTTTATCTCAAGGCACATCAGGTAATACTACCTAACCCTTCCTGAACAAAAATCCCAAACCTGGAGGGGATGCAACTGTGGACGATGTGAGTCACAAGAGCAGATACAGAGGAATCAGCCAACACAAAAATGCGCAGGTCTGTGCCAAATGAACCAAAACCACAATTGAAACAGAACACTGGGCTTTGACAGCAATTCCTGCAATTCCTTCCAGTTTTGGGGGGAACTGGGGCTGATTTATGCCACTGCCCATTCAGAAATGAACCCACTACAACAGCTGGAAGTCTAACAGGCACTAGAAAGAGGAGAAGCTCTCGGTCTGGAAGTCTAACAAGCATCAGAAAGAGGAAAAGCTCTTGTTTGTTCTCCTGACAATCTCATTAAAACCCAAATAAGGATATATAAAGCAGAAGTCTTAAAATCTTTTAACAGATTTTCCTGGCTTTTCACTAGTGCTGCGATGTCATGAATCACATACAAGAAGGGAAAAAGGTGAATAGTAAAAATAGAAGAAAAAGAAAACCACCCACCCAGTCCTTCCAGGATGCCGAGAAGTGCCAAACTGCCCACGGAGCCAAGTGAGGGGCATGTTGGGTCCACACACTGTCAGTGTTTCCCTTTCAAGGTGGGTCATTCTGCAAATCCAACTCCACCAACAGTGGAGCTCCTTCACATAAGAGGATGGTCAGCTCCAGGACACAATCACACATTCCTTGTGGAGGGAGAATACAACCTCTTAAACCAGATCTGCCACAAGCGTGAAGTACCATTAACCACAATTATCTTTATTCTAGGTACTAACTGTGAATGATACCTCAATAGTCCCTTGAGCTGAGCGCTGCAAAATAAAGAGATGAGAAGGTGCTTGGAAAAAACAGGCCACTCCAGCTGCACTGAAAGCAAAGGGTTTTAAGGACGCTGCACTTTACTCATGGATCCTCAATTACAAAGGATCTCCAGCTGCCAAAATCACCCACAAAATGGTGCAGTATGCCTGGAGGCCAAAACACCTTATTACAGACATTCACCCTATCTCCCAATCCCAGAAACATCCCAGCAGCATGGGTCTTGCTAACCAACAATACAGAATTCAGACTGATCTGCCAAATCAACACAAGGAAATTCAATAAAAGCATATGTGGAGACCAGTGATAAGTGGTGTTCCTCAGGGATCAGTACTGGGATCAGTGCTGTCCAACATCTTTTCTGGCAACATGGGCAGTGGGATTAAGTGCACCCTCAGCAAGCTTGTGTCCACCAACAAGCTGTGTGTCGGTGGACACTCTGGAGGAAACTGTCAACCATGGACTTGATATCCAGAAGGACCTTGACAGGCTCGAGAGGTCAGCCTGGGTGCTCCTTATGAAGTTCCACAAGGCCAAGTGCAAGGTCCTGCACCTGAGTAGGGGCAATCCCAAGCATAAACACAGGCTGAGCACAGACTGGGATGAGCACAGCCATGAGGAGAAGGACTTGGGTCTGCTGCTTGATGAGATGCTCCCCATGACCTGGCCATGCGCGCTTGCAGGCAACCATGCCCTGGGCTGCATCAAAAGGGGTGTGAGCGGCAGGTTGAGGGAGAGGATTCTCACCCTCTACTGTGCTCTCAGGAGACTTCTCCTGCAGTCCTCCATCCACCTCTGGGGCAACAGCACAAGAGGGACACGGAGCCATTGGAGGGAGTCCAGAGGAGGCCACAGAGACCCTGTGAGGGCTGGAGCAGCTCTGCTCTGAAGCCAGGCTGAGAGAGCGGGGCTGGGGCAGCCTGGAGAGGAGAAGGCTCCTGAAGGGGATACCTGAGAGCAGCTCCAGTGCCTAAAGGGGCTATGAGAAAGCTGGAAGAGGGGCTCTGCACACAGGCCTGTAGGGACAGCACAAGGGGGAATGGCTTTAACCTGACAGAGAGATTTAGATTAGATATGAGGGAGAAGTTCTTCCTTGCAAGGGTGGTGAGGCCCTGGCGCAGGCTGCCCAGAGAAGCTGTGGCTGCCCCATCCCTAGAAGTGTCCAAGACCAAGGCAGATGTGGCTAAGTGCAAGTATTGGAACTAGATGACCTTTATGGTGCTTTCTAACACAAACCATTCTATGATTCCCTGAAACAGCAGGAACTTCATAATGCTGAAAAAAAATAATGCACAAATTCCAGAAAGGGAATGAGTAGCCAGGCAGCAGTCCTGCAGGGAATGATCTGGATTATACCTGAATGCGAGTCAGCAGTGGGGACACTCTTGCAAAGCACTGTGTGTATTTATAGGAGTATTACACACAAAGTGTGGGAGAGAAGTTACTTCTCCCTGCTAGGAGCCAGACAGCAGGCACTGCTCCTCCTGCAAGATCCCGAGTACAGCAACAAGGCCAATATGATGCTTGAAAACTGACCTACAAAATTCAATCACGCTTCTTTGGTCCAAAAAGCAAGAGGAGGAAGAGTGATGCCAGGCAGCAATGGTTGTGATTATGGTAATTTCCTGTCTTGGGATTATCAGCACAGGGAAGAACAGTTTTGTGATGTGCAGAGTTGCTCAGAAGAAAGCAGCGATCAATTGCTTCCCATGTTGCTGGGAGCAAGACAACAGAAAGCAGCTTAAGTTCCACTGAGGTTTAAGCTAAATTTTAGTGTAAAACATCCTCCTCATTAGGAATAGGTTGTTATTTGGGGAACAGCCACACATAACTCCTCAGGGCCCCTTCTGTCTCTACGTTTGTAAGAATAACAACATACAAATATTAGCACGAGTTCCTCTTAATCATAAACCAGTTTTGAGAAGAATGTGACATTTACCTCTGTACACTCTGTACTCTGCAAATCGAGCACTCAAACATTTAAACAGGCTCCTGAAAGACTGTATGAGTTCTTTGTATATTGGACAAAGGTGATATAACACTCTAATAGCACAAAGCTGAAACATTATCTGCCACAGTGATTTAACTGTGGCTGGATTTGGTTAAAAGCTAGGGCTGCTGAGCTTTGCTGTATTCCCATGACGCTTGGCTGTACCAGAGCTTCCCAGCCTGTACATGTGTGCTGTTTGCAAAAGCAATGCCAAAAATGTAAGTTAAATGCAGATCCCAAGGCAAGCACAGTTTGACAGCAAAAGCAGAGCGTGCCTAATTTGTGTATGTCATCAGCAAATGATTTAAGCAATGGCATCTACTGAGGCATCATTTGTGCTGCAGGATCCCTATCGTTACACATGTTCCCATTCAGTAGGGCATGGTTTTCACACCCTTTCCCAAAAATAAAACCAAACCTCAAAGGAACATCATTTGGATAGACAAATATTCAAACTGCATTGAGCAGTTTTGCAGGAGACCAGAAATCCTTATTCAAATATGCTAACGCTGCTGCACACCAGATGTCTGTGGGGAAGAGGAGAAGTTGGGAGAGCAGAGGGGCCTGTGTGAGTCAGGTCCCACTGCCCCACTAAAGCACATTAGCAACTTGCCAGCCCTTTCCTAACTTAAAACGTTCACATTCCTAATCTAACTGAAGGCACTCACATAGGAGCAGACAATGCTTCAGAAAATAATGGCACAGATAAATTATTTCTCAAAACAACTACTCCAATTAACCTTAATTCTTTCCTACATAAAGCAGACACATACATTCTGTCAAACGGAACCATTGGAAGCAAAGTAGTTACAGCATTTCACACTTGTCCTGATGTAGGAATCTGACAGAGTAAAGATATTTTTTTTTTTTTTAGCCAGGAGAACAGAGTGCTTTTGACTTAATAAATGTTGCATTAGAATTAAATGCACATGAAAGAGAAGCAGCAAGGAAACCGCTTCTCCTAAACAGAAAGCTTTCCAGGGACAGACTCTTCTATTTGGAAGTCAACTGACAGCAAAATAAGAGAAAAGAGATATCCTTCCCCTTGTGGCTGGCAGGGGTCATGTACAACCAGTCCTCTACAACCCCTGCACACACGGTTCGAGTATAACATCTTCCTCCAAACCTCTGTAACGCACCTCAGGTCAGGCACAGCCACCTTCGAGGGAAGGCGGCAGCACTGAGCTTCCCAATGAAGCACGTGTGTGCTGCAATAAGCAGCGCTAAGGGGACAGCGTAGTGAAGCCCACGACCTCCTCAATGTCTCCTCTCCCCTGTCAATCCACTCCCAGATGACCATCAAGGAAACGCCTACAATGCTTGAGATCCCAGGATGAGCTGCTACCTCTTATCCCACATCATCATTTAGAACAATTCCCAAATGTCATCCGGCACCAGCGCAAGGCACAAGTGGATACTCCAGGTTGGAACGTGACTCTGCCAGTGTGCCCCATGGGAGACAGGAGTGAGCAGCAGCTCATGCCCCAGGACGGCTGCCTGCCACGCTGTGTGCTGACCGCTACCACGTCACCCTCCCCTGCGCTCTCCCATCTGCCACACTGTACTCATCTGCTGGGTCGTGCCACAGACTGGAAGCTCTCTGGGACAGAGACTGACATTTTGCTTTGCATTTCACCCGCACGGCAGGATCTTGGCCAAAGACTACAGCTCTCACGTGCGGCCACAACACCAAGAGCAACACAAATGAGGATGAGGCTTCAAATCACTCATTCCTAGTGCTGACTCACTCACAGGGCTCCTGCTCTGCTCCAGTCTCACACAGCCACAGGAGAAGACAAAACCCGTCCTCCGTAATTGCATCTACTGATCACATATGCAGGCAACAGATCCAGAAAGCTGCCTTTGGTGCACAGGGGATGCAAGGAGCAGCACAGCTTGTTCAGCTCTCACCCAAACAGATGCATCTGCTGTGTAAAAGTCAGTTGTTGCATTTATGATCTGGATTAACTCATGAGCAGGTGTGAGATCACCAACCTCTGCAGGTATTATCTGTAGCATCTTCTGTGGTGCTGATCCATTTCATACACTTCCCTCTGATAAGAGACTGATTTGACAGCAGCCCTTCTAAAACTGTTCTCATTTTTTATTTCATTTTAATCCATTTATGAAACAAACATCTGCTCACCTAGAGCCAGAAGATGCCCAGCTGGGAGAGAGGCATTGCCTGCAATCACTAGGATAACCTACAAAGATACGCTGCTAACTGCGCAAGAAGAGAGAAAAGCCATGGCTTCTGCTGCTCCTGCCCAGACAAGAGCTGGCGAGGTATGCAGCAGGGATCAGGCCACAGGAAAACTCTCTACGTACTTGTTTATCCCAAAACTGATTTGGATTTGTCCTGGAGCTTTCCTTGGTTAACACCTTGCCAGATGAGCCTCAGAGTCTGTGTCTTTGCAGGGTTTCAGGGATGAACTATCATTTAATTTGTAAAAGATTCATGAAAAGAAGTCAACATTCCAGCTGTGCAAATACTTTCCCTTGTCCCCTTTATGTTTGCCATGTGAACATGGTTACCTACCTAACAAAAAACTAACAAAACTGGTTAGAGGCTTACAAAACTTAAGGTAACTTTGGACGAAGCAAAACCAGACAAGACACCAAAGGACTTAACATGTTTGATACTATGCATTTAAAAAATACACAAATTGATTAGTTAGAACACTTGAATCATGATTTTCTTTAAAAAATCATATGTACCCCAATCCAGTACAGTGCTGCAATTGAAACACATCCCTGGCAACATGAAACACACACATGGGCTCTATTTAATAACTCTGTGATGCTCCAATGCTTAAAATTATAGGTAAGTTCAATAGATAAAAGCCAGACAAAAGAGTATTCTAAACTAAACATGTCCACTGCACATTCTTCCACCCCAATGTTATATGTGTTCTTTTCAATCCATTAAATTAGTATTTCACATAGCTTCTCTTCAAAGCAACTGCCTGTAACACAGTGCATCTGCCAGCACTTGATAGTGTGTGAAGCAGCAGCTTAAGCTGAATTTTATCTCAAACTCAACTCTCTTCTGAAGGAGCAGCTGACATGAGGAAGGCTTACCGTCAGTATCTAGGAGACATTTTGACTTTGGAAACCATTTTCTCTCTGCCAGACACTTGGTTCCAGCTGGCTGAGACACAATTTGATTCTACTGTCTCGCAGCCAGGGCAGAGGTGTGCCAAGCTGGACGGTTCCTGTGCTGGGGTCCTGACCCACAGGACCCATACACATACCTCACAGCTATTCTGCACCTTCTCCCACTTCCTGATCAAAGCATCCCTGCTATCCCCACTTCCATGGGTATAAGATCCCTGTAAGCAACATGCGTTTCCTCTTGTACAAATGCTCAAGTATTTGGATTGTATCTGCTTTTGCAATATGACCAATGGCTATAGTCTCCCAAACACTCAAACCTGCACCCCTGTATGGGCCTCAGGTGCCTTCTGCCATTGCAAGTGGGTGTCCTTCCTGAGAAAACCAGGGTGTAGGCTGAAACAGAAAGGAGCTGGTGCCCTACTGCATCTCACCCACTTAAGCCAAAGTACAGCTGGAGCACACACCCAGGCCTGAGAAGTACCCCTGGATCCTGCAGCTTAGACACAGGAGGAAATCCCATCCCCTCAGCAATGTTTCACATTTCCCTACCTGTGTTTCTTAGGTACAGTTCCTGTGCTCTGATGTACATAGGGTCCTTATCTGGAAGTTCTGAGCTCTTCGGAGCTTCTGGCTTCCTGACTCCCAGCAGGTCCACCACCATTACACTGACTGTCCTTGTGACTAAAACCACCTTCTCTCTCCTGCCCAAAGCTTGCTCGGTTTTGCATGTGCAGCTCCAAGTCAATTGCTGTTGCTCTCTACCAAAACCTCACTTTCTGTCCTGCCAGCTTTCCAAATCTCATGCTCTTCCCATTGAACAAGCTGGTTTTCCTCCTTGCTAGCAAAGGAGCAAATTTATGATGCCCCTCATCCTGGAGTGGGCAGGTCTGTGCTATGGCTGCTGTCAGAGGTGGATTTGATACACCTCATTCCACCCCACAGTTGCAAACTGCACCCAGGACTCCAGAGCCACCTACACTGCAGATCCCCACAGCCATCATGGATCCTCAACATCCTGTTATTAACCCATACAAACTTGCCACTTGGCAACTCGGTCCTTTGCAGTTTGGTCCTTTGCAGCATTGCCAGATGAATGTCAGTGTACCGAACAGCTGATTCCAGCCAAGACCAAGTGTATGGCAGATCATCAGGACAGCTAAGATTTGTGTTCACACTGCTAGAAATGGGCACTGATTTAAGGTTTGTACTTCTACATGTCCACAAAGACTGCCTGATAGACTTTTACCTCTTTGCAGTCTACTGCTCCATAACCGAAAAATTATCAGAGCTCAGGATAATTTGCATAAGTTAAACCAACAATTATGATGATGACAGCCACAGTTTAAAACTCCTTAACTTCACTGACATTACTGGGGACCTCAGTGGAGCGAAGACAGTAGCACTCATCCAGCAGGAAGGAGAGCAATATTACCACGCAGAGATCAAAAGAGTTATTAACCCAGAGTCCTTACACTATTGACTACAGACAGCAATTTCTGTTATTTTAAAGCCCCAACGCACCTTACGGCTGAACACAGCTCAGTGTTTGCTCAGAGTATTCTCTCTGTACATGCAGTGGAGGAATGAAAAGGGTATTACAATGTAGGAGTCCACATCCATCTCTTTGGAGAGACAGGCACGTGGCCTTATTTGCCACAGGACACATCTGAGACTCAATCAACCTCACGCTCTGGAAGCATTCAGAAGCAATCCAATTTCTTGCTCCAGGTTCTACTGCTCTCCTGCCTATGCTTGCTGCCTGCTCTGGACACCTAAATATAACCAGAGTATCATCTGCTTCCACTTCGTCATCAAGAACTCAGTCCAGACACATTGGTGGGGCAGCAGGCACAAGAGCTGTGGAAGATGAGAAGCGTCTTCTCACCTAATGTCCACAAGGCAGACAGCAAAGAAGAACAAAAGGAAAATGGCAGAAAAGGAAATATTCTATAAGTAAAAGCATTTTTCTCAAAAGCAGAGCTATTCTTCAAGACCAAACATGGGAAATGTTGGAACCCAGAGGTACCTTTACCATTGGCCAGATGCGGCTGTGCTTCCACATCAGCATGACTTTCAGCATAAGCACTCCTGCAAAATTCTTTTTACACTCCTTTAAAATGACCCTAAAGTAGTAACTTAAATGTACACCTCAAGAATTTCTCCTGCTTGTAGATCTGAGCTCTCATTAGGCTCATTTCCCTTTTCAAAGGAAAACGTCAAGTTTCTTTCAAGCTTGGCCTTTTATCAGCTCCTCTCCTTTTTCCGTAGGATGACTATCCTCTTAAAGATGTGGCTCTCAGCTTCAGACAAAATGGATGATGTGTCTGTTGGAAATAGGATTGTTTACTGTGTCAATGCTCATGGGATCAATTTTTTTCTTTTTTCCTGCCATCTCCTATAGAGAACATCTTGCCAAGTGCAGCATTCATCTCCCTGAATGAGCTATCAAAATCTATTTTTTGACAGAAATCACACTGCAACCCAAACTGGTCAGAATCTCTCTCAATTTCAGGAGCATGCATGAGAATGAATAATACAGAATCTTGTCTGACACAATTTCAGCATTTCTTCCACCATTTCTGTTTCATGGCATTTATCTTCTTGAAAAAATTATACGGTTGTAGTTTTAATGCACAAACATTCAAAGCAGCACACATTCTTTCTTGCTGATTGCTCATAGGTGTCTGAATACACACTCATAGGCACAGAACGCAGGAGCAGTGCTGCAATGTCCCCACTGCACTGAACATTCCCCCAAGCAGCTTTACTAACGAGACTAGCTCAAGCAGGCGAAATCCATTAATAAGCTGCTGGAGAATGAGGTCTTAATTGTAGATTTATTTAATTCAGAGACAAGTACTTGTATTGTATTAAGAGCAGCCTATTAACATTCATGCGTGAGCATTCAATAAGCATGAATAAATAGAAAAAATGAATTTGCACTGTAAGGGCTGAAGCAGAAGCATTCACTTAAACCATCATCCTGCTCACAGCAAGAGGGGCCGGACACCAGGGAACGAAACACTGTTGTGCAGGGTCCTCGTACTCCAGCATGTCTCGTTATCAATCACTGCTGAGGCAACAGCGCCGAGACTTCTCAAAGCTCACATTATTGTCTTATCACTCCCCAGCAATGGATCCAAAGATGAAGCAGATAAATCATCAGCAAAATTTCAAGAACAAGATTTAAATAAACACATCTGTTGGAGGAGACAATTTTCTGCTTGACACCCCTGCATGATGCTGATGACAATCCTGGGTTAATCACACAGATGATGAATTTATTCTTACGTCAATTCCTCTAGAAACAACAATGTTACAGGTGTAGCAGCTAGCGGGCTGATTTGCCCATCTATTCCTGCTGGCACCTGCACATCTTGGGATGAGCCCCTAGACAAAGAAGCATGCCGGCATTTTGAGGGATGCAACCATGACAGTCAGTGTTAAAATATGCCTTAGTTACCAACTTTCATTACATGCTGCTCAGAAGATCCACTTACAGGTTCAGACTCTGGTACTCTGTGTACTATGAAAAACATTCTTCGTTTATAAGTGAGCCACCAGAACTGACGAAGTGTTTCTCTGCCACTCTCCATGCACTCCCTCCGATGTCCTCCCTACCCTCGCAGCTGCTCTGCTGCCCTCCTCTCCCAGCACCTTCCCCACCACCAGTGCCCTTCCTTTCCTGTTCAGCTCCATCTCTTCCCTGCTTTTCCTTACCAACATTACTCTTTTTGAAGCTTAGTCTCGTTTTATGACCACTGCCAACACTCTGAGGCCAGAAATGTCTTTGTGAAGAGGGCAGAAATCGCTGCATGAATTCTGAAAGGCTTCCGTACGTGTTTCATGAGCTACTTCACCCTCATTTAAACAGAATCCCTTTTACAGCACGACACATGGTACCAACAACCCCTCAAAACAATTAGTTCACTGTGTATAGATCACCACAGATTGGACACACCATCCAGCAAAAGGGATGCCTTCCCCAAGCATTGCCCTTCATCACTTTACATAGCCTGGCACAAGAGGCACACCAGGAGCATAAGCCACTCCATCGCAAACACCCGGTTTTCCTATTGATGAGAAGAGGGAATGCGTGCCATCACCACGAATAAATTCCCTCTTCTCACCTCCACCGGCTCACGCTTCCCACGGACGGGAACCCCGGTACCAGTCACACCGCAGCCCCTCGGCAGGGTCAGGGCAGCACCGACACACTGCACAAACCCCCCGCTCCTGCCCAGCCCCATGGCCCCGCCGCTCCCACCCGTTACTCCGCGCCTCCCGCCAAACCCACCGGCGCCCTCGCCCTGACGTCACGGCGGCGCCCCGCCCCCGCCAGCCGTTGAGGGGCCGCCTCGGGCAGCGGTGAGGCAGAAGCTCCGCCCACCGCAGCGGTGGGGCCGCGGGTTCGGGTCCCGCTTGGTGGGACGAGGCTCGGTAATAACGTTAACGGGAGAGCAGCGAGAACGGCGGGATTCACAGGTGACGACTGCAGGGATACACTGTGTTTGGACACCCCACTCGCAACTCAACCAATTCACTTATAAACAAGAATCACAACAAGGAACTTCAGTGGTAGTGTACAGCGCATCACCCAGCTGGGTTTCAACCCATCTACTTTTGACTGCAACAGGAGCATGTCTATTCCAGGCCTCCGCTGTCAGGGAGCATTTAACACTATTAAATAGAGCAGCGAAAGAGAAAGCTCCAAATCCATGCCCAAGGCCATTCGTGGGAGTAAGGAGAGTGGAGCTGTACAGCTGGAGAGCAGAGGTACAACCAGCACTCCACCTCACCTCCTGCAAGAGCAAGGCATTGGGAAACCAACAGTAGTCACTGCGAAGGTGTGGTAATCGCTACTGCCCTGGAACTAGCTCTATGCTAAAAACATAAGGCCACTAAAATTCTCTCACCTTGAAGACCAGCGGTGTTAGGAGATCATTTGGAATTATGACAACAGGTTGAATGTTCCAGATGTATCTGCATTTTCCTTAGTGTTTTCACTTAACAGAAACTTCAGTTGGCAGAGACCTACAAGGATCTGGTCCAACTGCCTGACCACTTCAGGATTTGTTTTCCTTTAAGTGCTTACACACGTTTAGAACATTCATCCCATTCCAATTTCTAAGGTTTTATGCAGGTGAACCAGAAGTATGAGTCTGTATGTTACCATAGGCCTTATTCACTTGAGTTCAGCAGAAAGGGCAGCAGATGAAATTAACCTTCTAATGACTGAGATTATTATTTTCCTGTAAGTTTACTAGAGGAAAATAGCTGTAAAGAGAACAGAAGTTGCGTTCAGTGAGGAACAGTAATTTTATTTTGATCTACTTCATGCGTAAGCATGATAAAACCCCAATTGAACTTTGGCAAGTATCACAACAAAAATAACCAAGCAGCCTATACAGAAACAGTGAAAATGCCAAGGATATGGGTTCCCCACAGCTTCACTGCAGAGCAGAGGGATTCAGAAGCCTCACTTTGGCTACATCATTTATAACCATATAATTAAATAAAGGTAGTCTTCCACTATCACTTCTTAACTTCTCCGAGATCTTCAATGCTATCATCATCCACCTAAGGAAAAAAAGGCCAGAACACAGCATATTAAGTCTATTTTCTTCTTACTCAATATTCACCACTGTACATGTAATGAAGTGTGGGAGAAGCATACAGCACCACCTGAGATTCCCTGCTGTAAATTCCACAAGAGTGTCATGCTTATGGGACACAGCTGAGCCTCTGGAGCTCTGAATAAGGACAGGCCTAGAGGGATATTTCAGAAAGAACTCCTCCACTCAGGAAATAGCAAAACAAAGGAGGGTCAAAGCACACACTTGTGATTGCATCAGCGCAACCAAACCTCTCAACCATCAACATTTTAGTCCAACCCCAAATTAATCTCTCCTGCTGAAGCACAAGTGTGGGGGGGGGTTTAATTCTGAACTATTTTAAGAGACTTTTAAAAATAGGGTGGCAATGTAAGAATACTCAGGCATTGACCATTAAGAAACAGTCACAAAGAAGCCACAGATATGACAGCTGGACTTACTCTGACATGCCTTTCTCACTGTCCTATCTACAGTAACAGCACTACATGCACAGCGATCTGCTGTTCCTCGGGCAAAGGAAACAACATTTGAGTTCAAGTTTAGTCACTCTTTAACCTACTAATTCACAGGTGGGAATGCAACAACCACTCTATGAATTTTGCACACCAATCTGTGCTGCCAAAGAATAAACCCTTTTTCAAAATCATTGGAAAGGCACAGGCTACTGTGGAAAACTGGAGTTCTGACAGAAGAAAGGGTTTGTTACCTCAGGCCACTTCTCCTGGATTACATCAATAATGTCATCTGTAAAATCGCCCTGAATGATGATTTCGTCTTCTCCTGTTACTGAGGCACCGCAGGAAAATTTCTGAGCAAAAAACCTTTGTGCTTCCTTAAGATCGATTTCTGTTGATGGGAAAATGGGCAGTTTAAGTACAGACATTGCCATAACGGTACTTTCCTCAAGTTTAAAACCAAACTCTTGTTTTAACTGTTGAAAAAACAGTGGCAATTTACAGCTAAAGCTTTGCTACAGTTTCCATGGAAAGCAAAAGGCTGTTGTTGACAAACAACTGACTCCACAAATCTAATGAACTATTCCAGGTAAAAATCAGTGAATACCCTCTGCACATTCTGTTCAGGCAGGTCGAGGCTATGTGTGCTCTCCAGAAAAGCACAGAGAACTGTTTAAAAAGCACCTCCAGTTCTGAATAACCTCATCATTACTGACCAAGTTTTTCCTCAGAAGTGCTTCAGGATGTTCTTTGCAGAAACACATCCCAGCAATTTCTGAGACTGGCTTCCAGCACAAAGATACATTCCCAGTCTGCATCAAGCCAGTGTGTGTTACTGATCCCACAAAACAATGGATTGCTACTCTCATGCAGGAAATATGGAATGTGTTCTGTTAATACAACCAAGGTTAAAAACTACCTTTTTAACAGAATTTGTGACCAGTGTGTGAAGTAAGATGCTGTTTTAATCACCAAGTGGCTGTTGTGTTAAACAACATCAAAACATGTTAAAAACCCCATGAGCCTATCTGAAAACACCATGGAAATACGGACTTTAGTAATTTATCCCAAAGAGAAGTCACTGCACTTTTGGGACTGTTAAAAGTACCCTGAGACTCAGATGGAAGCTGATCACTCAATGTAATACAATCAGAAGAAATATCGTGATGATATTAAAGGCAAGCACATCTAAATCCAAGAAATATCATGCTGCAAAAGTCAACTCACCAAACGTTGCAAGGCCACATACTCTTGTGACATATTTTTTCTTTGCTCTAGGAATTTTAGCTATCGTAACTTTCTGTGGTACAGTCTTCTTTTTCTGTTTTATCTGACCTCTTCCACCTTTAAAACAGAGTGTAAGGTTACATGATGCCATACTTCATTAAAGAGAAAGAGCATGTAAGATCACATGTCACCCCTCTAAACAAAGACACTGCTATCTCACATCTGTGCTGGGAAACAAAAATACATTTTGCCTATAGTCTCACATTAAGGTTTTTTAATTATTACCTAAGAAAGGTCTCATATAACAATAAATGCATGTCAAACGAATGTTCAAGTACAGCTTGCACAGCAGAACCCCACTGCAATTATTGAAAGAGGGCATTTCCCTTCACTTTACTAATCTTTGCATTTGGTGTACATTTAACTCCTTTTTCAGGAACTCTCCTTTGGTTGTAATCCAAGGAAGAAATTGTTAATGTTTTCATGAGTTTAACAACCCAAGCGTTTGTGTCCAAGGCAGAGCAACTTACTCATGTCCACCTACATGGGGATGTGCCTGCTAAGGCCACTGGGTTAAACAACAGATACCCGTGCAGGACCCCAGAATGAGCCACGTATCTATATACAAGCTAGCACAAAACACCCTGCCTCTGAAACAGAAGCCAGCTACAGTAGTTGACCATCAAAATTCCACATGATTTAGTAGCTTTCTTACTGTCTGTGCCTAGGCCAGCCTAAGGGAACACTTCACATTATCAGGCACTTATTAGTCTCAGTATGCAAAAGATCTAGTCCACTCATTAAGATTCTTAAGTCAGATTAAGATGTGTTAACTGTGTATACACTCATCAGGTTACTCCGGGGCAACCAGAGTTTCATGTCCTTCAGCATTCTCAGCATGAAAACATGAAGAATTTATGACAAGCAAACTAACCCCTTGTGACTAGCTCTTCTTCTAACATAGAGCACTTTCAACTCCACATCACTACAAATTGATATCAGATAATTTAAGACAGTAAACTTCTGTCTTACAATGTCTTCAGTAAATTTCTGCAGTGTCTCAGTTAAGTTCTTGCTTGTTTCTCTTCACCCTCTCCCTTACAGTCAATCTTATACCACCAGAGTTAGTACCAAAGCATAAATTCTCATTAAACTTTTAATTCTAGGAGAAAAATCCCTGAATATTTTAAACACTATTCGTTTAGAACCAAAAGCCAGACAGAAGACTGACCATACCACTTCACACACTAAATTAACAGGAAGTAAAACGTCCTGAAGTTTCCAGGAACAGCATGAACTACAGAACATAAATCACTGTTGTTACCCCACATAGCTTACTGACAAACGTAACTGGTTACCAAGCCACCAAAATAAAACATCTGGAGTGAGATGTGGCTTAAATCTGAACTTTACTGGGCTATTAACCATAATTTATGAAGTACTACAGACACAACTGGCACTCCAGAGATAAATGCGTAACAACCTCAGCATTTGGATTTAGAGTGGGAAGTATGTTAATTAAACAGAAAGAACTCCAATGATAAAAGATAAGTGTGTTTAGATTACTTCATATATATCTTCCAAACTTGGTTTTTGAAGATGCTTTTCATTAGTATTGCTGGGAAGAGATGCAGCTGTTAACAAAGACATAGGTGGTAGTATTAAAAGCATAAAAACAAATCCTGTTACTTGAACACAGAGGAGGGGTGGAAGTTAAAAAGGCAAAAGCAGTGTCATGAGGCACAAACAGAGGAAAGCAATCTTTGTTCTACTCTGCCAGCAACCTATAAACTGTTGTTAAATGGGGCAGAAACAAGTATTCTGGGAAGCATGCCAGCTGATTTTAGGTTGAGAAGAATTGCTCCCTGAGTAAGCGCAACAGAACAATAAGACACATGATGCAAGTTGTCTTTCACTTGCTATTACTCCTATCCACTTCTTCCATCAGCATCTGCCACTGCAATAACTGTTACCACTAGAAGAAAAATACTCTGTCTCTTCTGTGTAAAGTAAAAGCACAGCTAACAAACAAAACACAAGGAATCTGTGCCAGAGTCCAGACCAGCGGGTAAGAAAGGGATGCCCCAAACTGCTTATGAATCAGTACCGCAATCAACTATTTAGACCTTGCCTCTCTTTTGCTTCTTCTTCTCTTCTTCTTCCCCCGCAGTTCCTTGGCCTTCTCCAACCCCAGTTTCCTGCTTAGGGGAATTTTCTGAAATACATCAGAAAGGAGCAGGGAGAAGAAAGAGAACAAAGGCAGGGGTCAGACCACCACAGCCTTACAGAACAGGGACAGTGATATTTTGTGCAGCAGCCCCTTGACTGACATGTGTTACATCTTTATTACAGTACTTATGCAAATCAGACTTCAGAAAAGCCTTAGTTCAAGGGTGCAGTCACAATTTCAATACAGTCTCTTCACATCATTTCAACAGAGATACAGAAATTATTTATAGTGTTAAAACTGACATTCCAAATGCAAATCAGCAAGTTCTCTGGTATTAATGACCTTTCCTCCAGCCATCCAGACACTGGACAGACATAAAACTCTGATGGGAAACAAGTGCACGGATGACTGGTTACCCGAGGAACCTTAAGAAAGCTCAAATACTGAGATTGCACACTGTTTTCTCAGTGTTTTCTTAAGGTTACAGGAGGAACCTTAAGAAAACTCAAGTACTGAAATTGCACACCGTTTACTCAGAGTTTTCTGACATTATCAAACAGATTTTCACAGCATCCAAAAGCATGGTAGACTCTTAAGACAACGATTAACTTTCATACTTGATACAGTGGGAAAAGGAAAGAGATGAGAATTACCCAGAGATTTCTCAATACACCTAAGGGTACAAATCAGTCAGAAACCAGAAGATTCTTACCTACTGTGAGTTTTGCAAACTCATCTGGAAAATTCTTTTCTAACCATTGCCTGCATTTAGTCACATCGGGCATGTATTCGCAGTACTGGAGAAGAAAGGTCGCATGAATGTTGCTAGCAGAATAACTACAAAATACATCACAAATACAGCAAAATACACTGGCTATTCAGCTCAGCCATTTCTCCTTAAGAGGACTGAATACAAAGACTTTACTAGCACACAGGAAACCTCATGTCATCCTAAAGATGACAGGGGCTGAAGCACAGAACTGCCACACTTAAGAAAAAGCAGAAAAGATCAGAAAGAATCCTCATTCTCAGAAATCATAAGATACAAAGAAGAAACTTGGACAATAAAAAAATTAACTCACCTCTGTTGGCAATGAACAGACTGGAGAAAGGAGAGAGAAAACAGAGGGATTACAAAAATAACTTCTCCGTTTAGTGCGAAATTCAAAAAGGCAGTTTAAAGTTAGGGGTGACTTCTTATAACTTACGGTTATAACCACAAATTGACTCAATAGTACTTTATAGGAGGAGCTGACAGCTTTGGGAAAGGCTACAGAAAGAAATACCAGTTCTATGTGGCAAAAAATATTCCCAATAAATTACCATGTGATTTGGTTGGCTTTCCTTTTACCAAGAGCCGTCAGCATTCAGAAGAGGGGCTTGGCCCCAGCACAAAACCAAACCAACCCTCCAGACTTTCATGCAGCACAGGGATTCTTTCCTAATCCCTGCAACTGCATTCGAGTCCAAAGAACACAACATCCTTATCTAAAATCATACTTTTATCCACATAACTACAAATGTCATGAGTAAAGAATAATTCTAAACACAGTGCAGCAATTACTTTCATGAACTCTTAACTTTATTTCTTACTGTCATACTAATACTTAAAAGGTGTTTTCTGTGCTAAAGGCTTTACTGGCTTTCTGCAGAAAGAGATCTCTGTTCAACAGGTCACAATCTGAGCACAGCTCGCATTTCTTTTACACATAGAAAGCTGTTTGTACCCTCCATCTCTCAGGGGAAGACCCCAAAACTGCTGAAAGACAATCAGAAAGCTCAAGCTGACCACAGTCTGTCTTCTCAATAAAAGCTGACCAAAAGAGGATCTCTGATGCTCTCACTGTTTCTGCTAGGCTGCCTTCACAAACAGCACATTGTCAGAATCATGGACAACTGATCCTTCAGCACTTGCCTCCGCAGTAGAGAACCCGAAGGGGGTAGTCACCATCTGACCTGGCACCGCTCCTTAGGTCTCCTTTACAGTCAGGGAGTACAGGGTCAGCTACATCCGTGGCCATGTCACACACCTGGAGGTCACGAAACAAATGAACCAAGAACTTAGGTCCTGCTTTCAGTTATCCACATCTTCCCCGAATTAAGAAGAACCCCAGAGGCTGATGGATCCCAGAGAAAACAGGTACAATCCTAAGAAGAGGAGAAATCAGGGAGGAAAAACCAGGAGCCAAGACATAATGAAAAAATATGTGGGAAAAGGCTGCAAAAGATATCAAGCAGCATGGAATTTTAGCACATGGGGTGGGTAACCCAAAGAGCCACAAAACAGTGTGAAATGAAGAAAGATCTGCAAGAACACCACATGGAATTACAGAACACACTGAGTTAAGCAAAATGTGAAGCATCATGTTACATCAGTGGTATATGAACAGCAGGGACACTAGGGGAGGGGGGAAGGTACTGCCAGTACAGTGGCAAAGAACAGGGGTCATTTAAATCTGTACCTGAAGAGTTAAAATCTAATCCTAGGGCAGGTTTGGGCAAAGAAAAACCCCAAAACCAGAAAACAAGCAAACAAAACTCAACCAACTGATGTATTTAATAGTGGTCTGCATGCACACTTTTTCAGACAAGGGGTTTAGAAGATGGGGGCCAACAGGAGAGGGGTTTGCAATATGTAAGTGCCCTGGGATCACTGGGAGCAAGCAGGATATATGTGTGGAAGCCTCTGAGCCAAGCTGCTGCACAAGCTGTGCCTGGGCTTTGAAGAGAGCTACAAGGAAGTGCCAGAGGTGATGGGAGACAGGAAGGCAACAGAGAAAAACAGCAGACGGCCTTAACGAGGGGAAGGATGCTGGGAAGACCCACGGAGATCCCAAATGAGGGAAGAAGGGGGTAAAAGTGAGAGGTGAGGGAGAAGGGGAAGGGTGCTGGTGTGCCAGATAGGCGGGATCACAGACACGGTGAGGTGAGGGCAGAGCTGAGGGAACGGAGGACGCGAGGACCAGAGACGAAAGGGATCAGAGAGAGGGAGGGAGGGCGAGCAGAGCCGCAGCACCGGGAGACAGGGAGGGAGCGGAGCGGAAGGAGGGAAGGAGGGATGCTGGCAGCCGGCGGGGAAAGGCCGCTCGGCACCGGGACGAAGGGGTGGGGGAGCCCCGGGGGAGCGGCGGCGGGCGCGGCGTTACCCGGGAGGCCCCTCAGGCCGCGGCGGCGGCCGCTCCTCCTCCTCCTCGTCCTCCTCCTCCTCCGGTGGGTCCCGCACCCCGCGCCGCACGTGCGCCCTCCACCGCGCCGCCACCGTCTCGCGAGAGCGATGGGGCGCGGCTTGAGCCCGCCGGCTCGCCGTAGCGGAACGGGGCCGCCCCGTTCCTAAGCGGTCCGTGATCGCGCCGGGTACGGCGCGCTGGAGCGGACATTTGCCGGCGCTCGCCCGCTGCCGCCGCTGCCATGCCCCGGTACGCGCAGCTGGTGATGGGCCCGGCCGGCAGCGGGAAGGTGAGGCGGGGACGGGCGAGGGGAGGAGGTGATGGTGCGGTCGGTCTGTGACAGCGGCTGTGTGTGCCTTGCAGAGCACGTACTGCTCCACCATGGTGCAGCACTGCGAGGCGCTGGGCCGCGCCGTGCAGGTGGTGAACCTGGACCCGGCGGCGGAGCTCTTCAGCTATCCGGTCACGGCAGGTGAGCGGCGGGGGGGGGAGGCCGGTACCGGGCACCGCTGCCAGCGAACGAGCTGAGGCCGCCGTGCGTGCGTGGTGTTGTAGACATCCGCGAGTTAATAGAGGTGGATGATGTGATGGAGGATGATTCCCTACGGTTCGGACCCAACGGCGGCCTCGTGTTCTGCATGGAATACTTCGCCAATAACTTCAGCTGGCTGGAGGAAAGCCTCGGGCACGTGGAGGATGACTATGTGCTGTTTGACTGCCCAGGTAAGCAGGCATCAGCGTTCTGGTGTCCTTCATATGCAGTAGTACAGTGTAGATAACTGTTCCTCCTGGCTTCACATCCCTGCATACCTGATGTTGTGCATGTGCTCCAGGACAGATCGAGCTCTACACACATCTGCCAGTGATGAAACAGCTGGTGGAGCAGCTCCAGCAATGGGAATTCCGTGTCTGTGGAGTTTTTCTGGTGGATTCTCAGTTTATGGTGGAATCTTTTAAGGTATCCGTTTGAAATCTGTTGTAAAAAATCATATTTAGAATAAACAACGAATCTGAGCAATTTCAGAGTGGGGTTCGTTAAGTCCAGAGGGAAGAATGCCAAGCTGGGGGAGATTGCTTTCCAAGAAGATTCCAGTTGGATGTAAAGCAAATCTGTGCTGTGAGAATGGTCAGTCTGGAACAGGGGCATGGAGAGAATGTGTAGTGAATATTCATGGAGCTACTCAAGCCTTGACTGGGCAAAACCTCTGAGCAACCTGATATGACTTTGAAGTTGCCTCTGCTTTTAGCAGTTGTATGAACCAAATAGCCTCTAGAAGTCCCTTCCAACCAAAATTCTCCTGTTGTTCCATGAGAGCTTTCTCATATCTGGAGGGCGAGCAGGCTGTTTTCCCATCCAGCAGTAAGAATCCAGAGATGGGCTTTGGGTTTTCTTAATGGCCTTTTTAGTGACAAATCCAGATTTGATGGCAGATGGGATACTCAGCACCTCCCTTTCCCAGCAAAGAATAATTCCTCACATGACTTGTGTCCAAGTTTCATGTATTCATTAGCTAGACTTGGTCTGTGGTTGAGTGTCCTGTGTATTGGTGTTGTGTTTTTCTGTGCTTAACTACATCATTTTTATACTTCTTCAGTTTATCTCTGGAATTCTGGCAGCTCTCAGTGCAATGATATCTTTAGAGATTCCACAGATTAACATTATGACCAAAATGGATTTGCTGAGCAAGAAAGCCAAGAAGGAAATAGAAAAGTAAGTTCCAAAAAGCTACTTTTATAGCATAATATGAGGAGGCAAGCTCCATTCAAAATTCAATCTCATGCTTTCCACAATTAAAACATACTCTTTTGGAATGGGAGATGCCCTGCCCATGGCAGGGGGGTTGGAACTAGATGATCTTAAGGTCCTTTATATCCCTAACTATTCTATAATGCATTTGCTTGATATCAAACATAGGCTTTAAATGCCTGGGTAGGATGCTTACAGTTTAATCAGAATCAAAAAGGTAGCTCCATGTTTGTACTTATCTCTGGATTTTTCTGTAACTAATTATCTTGAATAACTTGTGTCATTCTGAATGACATTGCAGGCTGCTGTACTTCAAAACCTAAACCAGAGCTCATCATATCAGGTTTTTGATACTGACCATACTGAATTACTTATGTGTTATTTTTACATTTGTGAGATACTCAAGTATCTACATAACCTGTTCTTAAACATTTTAAATTCTGATACAGTTAGTTCATTTGGATCACAAATGTTTTTGGCAGCTATATAAAAGCACAATGACTCATTTGCTCTGTGGCCAAGGATTCTTTCCGTGCTAACAATGACTTTGTTTCTCCCAGGTACTTGGATCCAGATATGTATTCTATGATTGAAGATTCTACAAATATATTGAAAAGCAAAATGTTTAAAAAGCTGACTAAGTCCATATGTGGATTGGTGGGTATATTGCTTTTTAACTGGTACCCTTAAACTCAGTCTTGTATACATAAACCATACTGTGTGGTTGCTGACTTCATTGCTGTTATTGATACTGTATGTTCTATAATCATTCTCCCCACCTCAAAAATATGTATTTACCTACCAGACTATTAACAAAGACAGGATTGGAAAGACTCTCAGGCACCTGAGGATTTTACTTTTTGCCTATTTTAATTCTTTTTTTTTTCAGATTGTATTATTAGATTTTTCAGACAAGTAAGACCTAAGTGCGATTTAAGGAGGTAGCTTAGAGTACTGTGATTGAGAACCCACTGCATTTTCTTACTGACATCCTTTGAATCCCTTCTCTAGATTGATGACTATGGTATGGTTCGATTTCTCCCTTTCGATCGCTCCGATGAGGAAAGCATAAACATAGTCCTGCAGCACATAGACTTTACCATTCAGTACGGAGAAGATCTTGAATTTAAAGAACCAAAGGTAAAGTACTTCTGATGAGAAGATGGTATTATGGATCCTTTAAACAAATCCATAATATAAATTGTAATATACTTATTAGTAACCAGAAGAGACCATTAAGATCACTAAAATTGCTTAGGTGCAGCAGCTATGAGGGGAAAAGTCAGGTTGTACCTCTTCTGTTTTCTTTTTGGCAGGAATATGAAGAAGATAAATCTGCTCTTGTGGATGAATACTTTCAAGATCATGTGGATGAGTAAAAAATGACTGTTCAAATATGGGAGGAGAAAATACCTTGTTTGTGTTAAAAAATGAGAAAATCCACTCCTACACAAACATACTCAATGTTTTATCTGTAAGATAACTACTATTTATAATGAAGTGTGAGCTATATGCCCTTGTAACTATTTTAATAAACAATTTTTATTCTTATGCGTGTGTTGTAAAACACATGGGCTATACAAGGTCCTCACATATTGATATATCTCATTTGAGCAGGGGAATGCTTGAAAACAATCTTAGTTACCTGCAGAAGGGGTAACACTGAATATCAATATGTTGTAATAAATAGTACTGGAGATAAATAAGTAGTTAGTTTCATTATGATGAGAGAAAGAATTGTACTTGATAACTGAACCTGAGTTAGGCAAAGAGCTGACTGGCAGCTACAAAGGGGCATCTGGTAAATAGTGGTCTCCCAGCCTCTTGAGGAAGATGAGTGTTTTACATTCACTTTGGAAAAGGACACATTTTAAGCTTTCTTAAGGCTGTTTTCTGTTTGACACATGGCTTTAAGTGGTTTATACGTCAATAACATCTTAACTGCAGCACAACACTCTTCAGAAAGAAAACTAGAGCTTGGTGATGGTCTTGTGCAGTCATGGTAACTAAACTGAAATGCTTAACATCAGTGAATGCTTAGATGTTGGCATATCATCTATATATAGTCCACATATTAGAAATTAACCCCATCCTCACAAGACACGCGCAGCCAAGTATTTCAGTAGAATTGATGTCATTTTGTAGGAACAGTCAGCAGATGTCTGAGAGGATACCCCTTAAAGGAAACCAAATCAAGGATTAAGTACTTGAAGACAACTCCACTTACATAAAGCTGGGCTGTGATAGCGACTTGGCACAGAGCTGTTTTGTAGTTTCTTGCTTCTAGTCCAGAAGGTGTAATTTTTCTTCTTACTCATCAGTAGGGTTGTTCTTGATGTCTGTTTAAGTAAATGATTAAATGGTCTTGCTGTTATGGTGCTTATTTTTGAAATAAGCATCTGCACAGTCAAAACAGGAAGGGAGGTTCAACAGAGCAGCAAACGCTGCATATCTAGAGAAAAAGAGCTTCCCTGTGTCCTTAGGTGGAGGTCACGGAGGATTGCATGAAGTCTTTTAAACAGGGACAAAGCAAAACTGGGAAATAAGATGTCACCTAAGAGCTATTAAAACAGTCTTTCAAAGCCAGGTTTGCAAAAATCACCAGCCTTGTGATACTTGGCATTTCTAAAACCTTACTCCCAGCACAATTAGTGAACACAGAGTTCCTGGTGGCAGCCACCAGGAAGAGCTGTCAAAAGCCATCAGCTCTTCAAAGGCTCATCACGTCACTCACAACAGGACCAGATTTGGCTGAATTAAACCAGGCAAATGTCTGGAAAGCTTTGGTGGTTTCCCTCATCTCCAGAGTGGTGTATCCTCAGGACAAGTGATGCCTGTGACACGTCAAAAGGACGATCCCCAGCCCTGCAGTTAGATTACTTTGACGCACTTCCAAATCTCCCAAGTTTTGATTCTGGAATCATGCTATGAGTCATTTACCAGGCAACAAATTCAGCACACTGGGTCATATGGGACGTTATGGCTTGATAGTAACAGGAGTGTGTGCCTTAAAATGTTGCATCCCACTAAATGCAATGTTTTTGGACCCACTCTGCTTCCTTACATCGAGTGCCCAGCAGCTAACTGTGGCTGCTGCATGTTGGAGCAGAGCACACAACGGCCAAGAGTGCTGCAAATGCACAGGAGAGAAAACCAGTTACAAGCAAAGTGCCCTCTCCTGCACTCGTGTCAAGCACTGACCCTTGCCAGGGACAGGAGCTCACCTCTTCCAGCAGGGAAGCAAGGTGCTAGGGTGGCTGGAGAAAAAATGCGTGGCATGAGGGAGGTTAAGGAGGGGTTACTTGCAGTGCTGGAAACAGCAAAGGCAGAGGGAAGGGGGAAATTCCACAGGGAAGGAGCAAGCAATTAAGTCCCCATACGGGTGTGCTTCCAAGCACCTTCCCCATGCTGGCAGTGCTTGACTCTCGGGGCGGTGCACGCCACGGGCCTCCGCTACGGCTTCCCCTCCTCGCACCGCCTCTGCTGCCTCATTTCCTGCAGCGCAGGCAGAGGAGGAAGCTTTACTGCCAGCTCCTCTCTGCTCTTCCCCCTGCCCGGCCCCGCTGAGCTGCGTCGTGCTCTTCGAGATGCCGGTGAGGGGGCTTCGCACCCGGAGCTTAACCTGCCCGTGGC
>JANRGW010002376.1:2492-30092 GCA_024733675.1 Psilopsiagon aymara | reverse complement strand
CACAAGTCAAAAACACAGTGCTGCACCAACTACCAAGAAGGAGAAAAATGACTGCTACTGCTGAACCCATGACACAGTCTTTCTTGGCAGGCTCATGTATGGAGTTTAATGGATCATGGAATGAATTAACTTAGCAGCCCTTGTGCTAGAAGTGTATCATGAGGCAGATGCAGTTAGGAAAGCATGGTGTATCCTGATCTAAGGATAGCTGGAGTTCTCCATTGTTTCATTCGGTCAGTCTTTTACACATTGTCATGGGTTCTTAATCTACTAGATTTTACATATTTAGACATGTAGGGTACTAGCTGTCTGACCCTGGAATGTTCCTTGCTCTGCAAGGACCAGAGCTGTTACTACATCAGCTGTCCTATAGTCAGACTAAGATGTATTGAAAATACTTGCTCAGAAGTACTGCTCTTTCAGTAATCTATAATTTTTGTCAAGAAATCAAGATGCAATGGTGACATATGTGAAGTGGGTAATTAGTTGTATGTTTCTAAGTGTTGAGAGAAGTCATTTTGCACTCGCGCAAATATGCCTGTACAAGCAATTCTTCTACAGCCTGTCTTTATGCTTGCCACTTGTGAGTTGATACATCTGAAGTAAACACACAGTTCAGTGCTTGCAAGATGTTGAAAAGATCTGTTGGAAAAAGAGTAATATCCTTTCACAGCAATCACTTAGACTTGCTACGTTATTGTGGATGCACCCTGACGGTCCATTTTCAATGGATTGCTTGATAACTCAGTGATAATTTGGGATTAATAATCTAGGAATAATTACTTTGGGAGGAGAACCAGGTTAGGCAGTTGTCATTCCTGGCTGTTGCCACTCATGCTCTATTCCCAGTCAATCAGATAAGAGAAATTATGTGGGTTAAAATTAACCTGTGGAATAACAGCATTTATTGACATGGTAGGACACAGAGTCAGGGGAGATTTAGATAGAAAAAAGGACCACGAGCCATCAGATCTCAAGGAGATGTGAAAGTACTCTCATGTGATATGGTGCATGAGGGACAGTAGAACAAAGATCTGGATGTTCCGCAGATACTTGTGATTTGTATTCTGCTGAATATCAGGGAAAACAACAGCTTTCTCTTGTCCTGGAACACCTGTTTGTAAACACTGTCTGTCTAAGGTTAATTGCTCATGAATTCAAATACATTTTATAGACATTGAGGTGTTTATCATCATTTATTTGTGCGTACTGACTCACTGAATTGCTGGGGTTTGCAGTGCAGTACCTTAAAATTAGACAGCTGACACATAGCCAATTAATTCAGGGTTAATTTCCCCTTATCATTGTATTGGTAGGGAATATTTCCTGTAAAGTTTGGTAGAAGTCTGCACTGAAGCAATTAACTGAAATGATGAATAAGTTGAAAAAAGAAACAGTACTGAAATGCAACTTTTTTTGATGTCCTCTGTCAATGTCGATAAAAGGAATGAGTTAACAGATGATGGTATTTAAAAAATGCTTTGGGATGAATTATTGCTGTTTCATTAGCTATTTTGAGTGACAAATTTGCATCTTGTTTCTCTCCACGGTTGTTATATTGCTGTTATTGTTCATCTGGTTTCTTTCAGTGCCCTCCAGGAATGAAACAGCAAGTTTTGGCTTTTTATACAAAACTTCTTGGAAGAATACGGCAGCCTCTTCTTCCCCACATAAACGTGCACAGGCCAGTGCAGGTACTGTTCGAATTTGAAGTAGGCTACGTTGTAGCATGACAAGGTACTCTTATTCTGCTGTAGCTAATGAGCTCTTTAATACTTCCACTGTCAAGTGAGTTAAAGAAACTGCTCGGGTGCAATATCAGTTTAATGTATTGATGATTGGAGCCTTGAACTGCAACTGCAATGCAAGTCAAAAGTAATAAAAAAGTCTTGTTCACAGCAATCTAAACCTAGAGCAAATGTTTAAGTCAATAATCTTACATCACTGTAGTATGTGTATAGAAAAAGAACTCAGTCCATCATTCCTAGAAAAAAGTTGTAATTTCCTCTCTGTCTTAATTGTTTGCTTTTCCTTATGTGACAGAAATTAATCCGGCTGTGTGGTGAAGTTCTGGCAACACCAACAGAAAATGAAGAAATTCAGTTTCTCTGTATAGTATGTGCAAAGCTGAAACAGGATCCATACCTGGTCAACTTCTTCCTTGAGGTGAGTAAACCAAACCAAAAGTTTCTAGGTGTATTTACTGTGTCACTGACAAAATCTAATGGAGTAGTGAAGGTATCACATTGTGCTTCTTAGATTTGTTTTCATTCACTCTGTATTTTTTTTTCTGTGATATTAGAAGTTGGTTGGTTTGGTTTTGTTACTTCCAGAGACTTGATGCATCTGATTATTTTTAGTAGAATTTCATTCAGAGCTCACAAATACACCTGCCTGAGGTCCTTACCCTTTGTCGTTAAAGTATCTTCGGAGTAGGGACATGGATTATAATGTAGATCACTGTGTGGGGGGAGACAGTGGATTGCTGATGTTGTTTTGTCTTCAGCCCAGTAAAGACAAAGGGACAGATTGCATGGGGCATTGACACCTTGCAACTTGCTAAGTGTTCTGCAGGATTGGGCCCTTATTTGGTAGTAGCACATATGGTCTAGCTGCAGTGCCAGCTCACAATCTACAATTTGACATTATTTTCTATCTGTAAGAAAGCCAAGTATCTTTACTCTCTCTTCAAACTTAACATGTGGCATGGATGAAATCAGAGTGGGAGGAGAAAGAATTTCTGGGCTGGCTTTCTGTTCCTGTTAAGAGGGAGCACATAAAAGTTTAATTTATAAAAGTCTGTTTAGAAGTGCCTCCTGCTCCCACTTTGATGCTTACTGAAGTGGAACAGTATTTATTAAGCATATGATATGTAGGTGAAAAGATGTAGATATAGTGTCCTTCACAAATACCAGGCTTTCTGCAAACAAGATCTGTAACAGCAGAGGCTGCTAAACTGCAAAGATATTCTATTTTCCATTGAGTATATGAATATCGCTTATAAGTCAGTAGGAAAAAATGTATCTTGAGTTTGTTTTTACCTTAATTAAATACAACCCTGATTGCCATTGTGTCCACTGTCATGCAAGCTGTAGAAATGGTGTAAGGATTGAGGAGTTAGTGTTTAAACATTAGAAGCACTCAGGAGCAAACTACTACATGTGTTACATGCAGAATAAGGTAGTAAATCCAAACCAGAATTACTTTTAATGTTACTTGTGCCCTTGAAATCAAACCTGAGAATCCCAGTCATATGAACCACAAGTGTTTTGTCAGGCATTGGCATTCTTCCGAAAAGTAGGAAGATTGCAGCATTCAAAATCAGACATGAAAACCCAGGTGATTCCTAATTCCAGAGATCTCTAGTTTCACAAAATGCTGGCTATAGAGTTCAAGCAAGCTGAAGAATATTTCTTGGAGCTCCTGTTTCCTTCATAACATTATTCTAAATGTCAGAGCCTAAGGAATATGCCTTCACGACTTCTGACAGTTGTTTCTGGATAAGGTATTTGGGTGCAGAATTGTTCTTTATTAGAATAGAATATTCTGTTCACGTCTGTGCCTCTTAGAGGTACTGTTGTTGTGACTTGATAGCTACTTCTAACCTTCAAATGCTTAAAGGGGTAAATATACAGAATTCTCTGTGGCATTTATCTCTACAATCACAAAAATTAGAAACAAGTGCAGATACATCTCTGCAAAGCAGTCTGTATCTGTTAGTTTTGCTTCCTTCTTTGGCTTTGCCTAACCAGTTTCTTATTTTGTCAGTGTTTTATGAACATAAAAAGATGAATGTGTATAAACCCAGGATTTCCTTTGTATGATTCCATAAGAAATAGTTTGCTGACAGAATGCCCTTTGTATTTAGAAAAATCTTTCAGCTCTGCTGCTTAAAGCTGTATGGCATAACTGTATCTCTTGGGCAAGTTATTTCTCTTGTGGAAATAAGAACTAGTTTTAAACCTTTAAAATCCATGTACTAATTCTGTTTTGTCTTTAATTTATGATTTAATTTAAACTGAGTTTTCCTTGTTCCTGTGTAGAGAGAAAGAACATACACAGGAACATTTATCACCTCTATCTCAGTCATTTTGTGCTAAACTTGTTACCTCATGTTTTTCCGTATTCGTTTACTCCTTAGTTGCCCCATCTTATCATACCTTACATGAGATACTCCTTGCAACTGATTGTTTTGTGATTATCTGTGATTCAGTTTCTGCTCTTGAGACCTTAAACAAGTTCTATTACAGGGCTTGTTAGAAGGTTGTACCTTCATCTAAAATGAACATTCGTTTCACTATTCACCTCTACTTTCATCACTACAAACTGCCAGCTTTATATTCCTCACCATGAATTAAGTGGAGATTCTCATTAGCTGTGATATCACTTGATCTTTTCACAGAATTCTCATAAAGTCTATTTGAACTTATCCATGGCATCACCTATTATTTCAGATGTTGAAATTCTGATAGTTATCTCATCAAAATATAGAAATGTGTTTATATATTGTTTGCTCTGTGTTGATGTTGAATTCCCTTAGAGGGGTACTTTGTCTAGAAAGCATTGAATATATGTTTTATGTAACCTTTTCTATTAGGTCATTCAGGATCCTGTTTTGCACCTTTACAAGAGGCAGGTGAGCAGCTGAGCTGCAGAATTGCATGATTAGACAATTGGAAGCTTAAATACATGTAAAAACTCTGCCTATATGTTGTCCAATGTACGGACTGCTCTGTTACCTGCCAATGTAAATAAAAGTAGTGAGGTATGGAGGGATATTTATACAGTTACATGTGTTAGGTCTTCTCATTGATGCCTTAGCTAAACTTAGCTGAGCCTTTCAAATGACAGAAGAGTCCAGACATGAGACAATAAACCAGTGTAAGATAAGTGTTTTATAAATGCATTTCCAGCCTTCAGTTCTGTTTTATGTGCAAGGCTCATCATTGTGATTTAGATATTCCTGTGTATTGCTAAAATATATGGGAGCATACTGGAAGACTTTAGAAGATTTAGGGAGAGATAGACTTGGTTCACAGACAAATTTGGGTTGCTTTGCAGCCTTATGCATTTCACACTGTAAAAAAAAGGCTTATGTTGAAGGAGAAATTTTTCTACTGTACTCAGAAATCATACTTATTTTATAGCATGCAGTGTGCTGCTTTTACCACCGTGTTGCCTCTCTAGGGAGTTGGTTATATGGGTGTATCACAACATTCAATACAAATTCTCCACAGTGAATGCACATCAGTCAAGTGAGCATTCAGAGCAGCTCTCAAGTTTGCTGCCTGAGACTGGCATGTAGTTAGTCCCTGCTGGTTTGTATGCACTAAACACCATTAACCCCAAATGGTTACTCCTTTAAATTATTAATGCTTGAGATATATTTGTAATGATTTTGGTGTTATCACAGAGAAAGGGAGCCATTTGGATTTATAATCTCACTACTGTACTCACTTGAAAAATTGTCTTGTGCTGAAGTCTAATTTATGGTTCTAATAAAGTATTACTCACCTGTGCTTATGCCAGAAGGACACTGAATTCTTGCCTTGCAGTGTGTTTCTCCGTGGTATCACAGAGCACAAATTTTAATGTCTTTTTATGGGCTGGAGACAGATTTATGGGAAGATGGGTTGCTTTCTTCCAGGCTAAGTAGTGATGCTTTGTAGCTTCCAGGAAGGGTCTGTGATATATTGTAGTTTCCAGTGTTAACTTCCAGTATCTTCTCTCCATTCGATCTACTCAACTCTTTCTTCGTAAGAAACACAACTTGAGAGTGCTCTGCAGTGATAAAAGACCTTTTTTCCCTTTCCTGTTGAAGATAAAATCTCAAGAAGTTTAGAATTAGTTAAAATCTATGACTTCAACTGGAAATAGTGTTTCAGACATCAGATAAATTCACCTAGAAAGGAATATTTTATCGTATGTGCTGAGGTCTAAAGGTGCAATCATAAGGTAAATGAAAAACTTCTATCAAATCAAGTGAATATATGCCTTCAGTGGTGGAGAGGAAAAGATGCCATCTCTTTGTAAATGGCATATTAAGCCCTGAAGCAGAATAGTACAGGCCTTAGGAGAAATTTAAGCAGACTGAAAAATGGTTTAGGTTTAAACACTCCCGTGTGCCCTCAACCCTCTGCATTCTACATGGTTATTGTATCCAGCCTTGTAGAGAAGTGTTTCAAATGCTGATGTCAAAAAATTGCTTTTAGTAATGGTCTGCTTCAGGATGAACAGTAATTTCAACAGTGTAATTCCACACAAATGCTTTGCAGAATAAGTTAAAAGCAATGGCTTCCAAAGGATCAGCAGATGTAATCACAGAGGACATGATAAAAGGACAAGACTCTCTGACAAGAGATATGGGACAGCCTGTTCAGCCTGAAGAAATGCCCAGTGCTGCTGGCGCGGAGCAAATGGAGAAGGAAGATGATCTGTCTTTCAGTCTGGATGAACTAAATGTCGCATCATCACCTGAGTCTTCCACTGTTGGTCCAAATCAAGACTATAATTTAGTGAATTCTCTACTAAACCTCACTAAAAGTCCTGTGAGTTTTTGGGGTTTGTTCCATCTAATGTGGTAAAATGAAGTAGTTCAGATGCTGTGTGAAGTGGGCAGAGGGAGTGAATATACATGTGTGCACACTGTCTTTTAAATATGAAAAGTAAAAGAAGATTTGTTTGGCAAGCAGTGGTAAATTGGCAATATTCTTTGCCAATTCAGATCAAAGTAAAAATGCTATTTTTAGGAAATAATACTTAAGTTTATTAATGGTAATATGTGTTTTGAGCATTTTTTGTAAAGGCACTGGGCTATTTCTGGAGATTTGATTTCTTTTAAAAACAACTGCTGTATGTCTTACCCAGCTCCATCCTCAAATTCATACTCAGATTCCTTCAGACAACTTAGAGATGGGTTGGGTAAGCCTGTAGTTGCCACAGCAACCTTGAGAGCAGGAAACCAAATCTACTGCTGTACCTCATTATTGTTAATTGAGAGTTTACATTGTGTACTATCTTGGTCTGAAGCTGACCTACAGCACTAGTTCTGTCAACCGGATGGTTACAGTTGCATTCTTAGTATTTGACATGGATTTAGGTGAGATTCTTTATTTTGTGCCATGCAAAATCACTAGAATTAAGTTTCAATGACTGAAAAGGTAACAAAAATAAATGCATTCACTCAGTGGTTGGGGAATGGGGAGGGTTTATTTGGGAGATGTTTGCTTCTTGATTTCAAGTGAGCTTCACTCACCCCCTGATTAATTCTTCCATGCCCTTCTGCCAGGACGGCCGGATAGCAGTAAAGGCCTGTGAGGGCCTCATGCTTTTGGTGAGTTTGCCAGAACCAGCAGCTGCCAAGTGCCTGACTCAAAGCACTTGTTTATGTGAATTGTTGACAGACAGGCTGGCCACCCTCTACAAAGCCCTGCCTCAGTCACTGGATCCCTTAGACATTGAGACAGTGGAGGCAATTAACTGGGGGTAAGATTTTTGTTTTTGTGACTTTACATCCCTCCCTGAAACCACTTTTCTGTAGGTAAATAAGTTGTGTAAAATACTCACTGCTACGTGCTAAAGTCTCAAGAGCAGAGCTGAGATACCAGCTGCAGCATAGCAGTGTGACTTTGCGTGTCCAGTGTACGTGTGATTCTAACATGGGACCAGGTTTAATTGACACTCTCTTGCAGAGATTCCTCAAGGGAGCAAGTTCTTCCATTGGATTAAATTAGTGGTAGTGTAGATGTAGTATCAGGTACAGAGTATCGTCTTGTCCAGGTGTCAAGGATTTAGGAAGCAAACTTTTCACTGTGCTCGGCACTATAAGCTGCTGCAGGAGGGAGGGTGTATTTGATAACAGGCTGTTGTTACAAAATTCTTGCAGTAAATAAGAAGGAAAGTGTTACTGCATAACTCAGCAGCATGAAGCAGAAGATAAAGGCCTGTTATCCTAATTGTGCTTGCATGTTAGATTCTCAAAACATTCCTTTTCCCCACTCTGCCTTCATTATTATGAATTGCTCGTGATCTGTTACTACTGAGACAAAAAGTAGGTATTTGGAAAACCAAGCCAAAATTTCTGGTGGTTGGAATTTGAAGTTAGAAGGGAAAAAGACCCAGAACTTTATTGGTCTTTACCAAAGAAAATGTTGCCTTTGTTATTCCTTAGAGCCTTTAAAATGAGATGTGTTCAGGCATCCTTTGTGTGGTTTTGGTGGACTTGATTGAGGTTGCTTACAGAGTAGGGAAGAGCAATTGCCTTAATATTATGGTTCTGACCTGAAGGAGTTATTGATTCAGTTTCTGTAGTCTGTTTCCTGTAAGAAGAGACTAAGTGATGTTTTCCTTCTGATGCAAGAAATAACGTAACCACGGTTCTTCTGTTGTATATACTATGTACCCTTTAGTGTAGCACTGAATGATAGACAGTACTGCCAGATTAGTAGAGACTGTCAGACAAGCTGTTCTAATGTTCACTTCATTGCAATAGATCATTAACTATTCTGTTAAGTTCAATAAGAATGAAATCCAGGATTCTTCAGTTACTTGTAGACTAAATAAATATTTTTCCCTCTGTTCTCTAGTTTGGATTCCTATAGCCACAAAGAAGATGCATCTGCTTTTCCAGGGAAAAGAGCGTTGATTTCCTTTCTTTCATGGTTTGACTACTGTGATCAACTCATCAAAGAAGCACAAAAGGTTTGAAATGTTTACCGATGATACAAATACATTCAGCAAATAAGTAGTCCCAGTTGTTTCTGAGCTTTTGAGTTTGAGACATACTATTTTGTACTTTTGTTTCAGACTGCTGCTGTTGCTATGGCAAAAGCTGTGCGGGAACGATTTTTCATTGATGTTATGGAACCCCAGCTGATGCAAACGTGAGTAGCATCCTGCAAGATACAGCAGAACAGGATCTGAATCAAGATGGGGGTTTTTTCAGCTGAAATCTACTACATAGATTGATAGAATCACAGAATGGTTTGGGTTGGAAGGGACCTTAAAGCTCATCCAGTTCCAACCTTCCTGCCATGGGTAGGGATGCCTTCCAGTAGACCAGGTTGCTCCAAGCCCTGTCCAACCTGGCCTTGACGTATCTGACATGAAATTTTTTGTTCAAACAGGTCAGAGATCGGAATCCTCACATCAACTGCACTGTTACATCGCATTGTTCGTCAGGTGACTTCAGATGTCCTGCTGCAGGAAACAGTTTATTTTATACTTGGAGAAGACAGAGAGCCAGAAACTTTGGCAGACATCAACAGACATCCGTTGAGACACAGGTTAATCGAACACTGTGATCATATATCTGATGAGGTGAGAAGTGATAATGGTATCAGAATGTCTGCCAGCCAGTTCTGTCTTGGCGTAGTGGCTATTAAAACACTGCTGTGAGGACTTGTATTTGTGACAGCAAATTTCTGTTGACAAGGAAAAGAGTTCTAACTGCCAGCCCTACAGATTCCCTTTAGAAAATGAAAGTCAAGCTGTTTCCTTCAGCTAGCACATTGTTCCCATTAATAAAGATTCTTTGCTAAATTTGCTTGCTCCCTGTGTATATCTAGTTAGGCTTGCTCCCATACAAGATAGGGCAAAATTGGTATCTGTAATTGCATTTTAATTATATGTTTTATCGCTGCTGTTTTCCATGTTGTGTCAATTCTGTCATACCATTGCATAAGCTATAGTTAAAAACTTCTTTTATATATAAAGTAAGTGTGGTCAGAATGTACACAATGCCAGTTAAAAGATAATAAAGATTTAAGCACTTTACACACAGTAAACATTGTTAAAATCATTTACGTCAGTAAAATCCCTCCTCAGGAGCTGCTTGATTCATTTTTAACATGGAGCAACCTCCACCCTCTGCTTTTCAAGTAAAAGCCAAGCTTGCCTGAAATACAGATCTATGCCTTCACATACACCACTTTTTCAGTATTTTTACCTGCTCACCCTGTCAGAACGAGTTATGTGTATAAATGAGTTGATCTTTGCAAAGCTAAGCACTCCAAAGCTCTCTTTATAAACTGTCTCTGTATTGCTTAAAGTCAATCTCCTTCTAAAAGCCTACATATCTCCATGTAAAAATCTTAGCCTGTAGTTCTGGTCACAATATTCCACTATGGCTTTGGTTTATTCTGCATATTTATTACTAAGAACTTATTACTGTAAGTCCTATTCTGTATTTCACTGGGACAATGATCATGGTCTTCCAGCATGGTTTGATAGTAATATGAAAAGTTAAGTTATAAGTTCTCTGGATGTGCTTTGTATTGTTATTTTGGCAGATTTTAGAGCAGGTTTTGTTTTACTGGAAAAAAGTACATCCACATACTGATTTTCAGATGTGTGTGAATTCATCCATGTTTATACCACATCCAGCCTAACAATCGCCTCATTTTTCTTTGGATTTTTGCTTCCTTCCATAACATAAATAAGTAATTGCAGTGCTCTAGAATGTACAAACCAGCTATTCGTGCAAGGCAGCAGTGCATCAGTTTACTGAACTGTCACTTTTTATGTTGCAGATCAGCATAATGACTTTACGAATGTTTGAGCACCTTTTGCAAAAACCCAGTGAGCACATTCTTTATAATTTGGTTCTGAGAAATTTAGAAGAAAGAAACTACACAGAATACAAGCCTTTCTGTCAAGAAGATAAAGACGTGGTAGAGAATGGACAGATTGCAGGAGCAGTGTAAGTTTCTTTTTTATGGGAAGTTTTCACAGCAGCTAACTTGGATCCTTATTTTTAGAGCAAATCAGTGGTAATTGAATGAAAAGTGAGTGGAGACAGCACTTCAAGTGCTCTGTGTCTTAACCTGTATCCATTAAATGATGGAGAAATTATTGTATCAGCAAATTATGGAAGTTTGTAGAACAGTAAGAGAAAAGAGCTTTCCAGCGCAGTAGGCACTCAAAGTTCTCCATATATCAATTTGCTTATGCGTCTACCTAGCTTAAGTCTATGTGTGATTGTGTTGTTTTCGATTAGACTATTCTTGAAGTCAGTCAGTGAGGTGTCTTGCTTACATTTCTGTTCTGGAATCATTTTGATGAAAGAACTTTTCTGGGACACTTCACATAAAATCCTTTTAAAGTACCCTACATAACTCTTGTAACTCCCTTTTTACTGATGGGGGCGTAAGGACTGGTTACACCAGCCATTTTAGGCATCTTAACTTAGATATTTCTGAGTAATCTAAAATAATCTAATGATTTCCTGAAGTATAACTTTCTCACATATAAAAGTGTGGCTAGAGTGTAAGTGATTTCATGCAGTGATTTTGTAGAAGTTAGAAATGTTTAATCTGTTGTTCAGATCAGGAATTTATGATTTTTCTTCAAAGTTTGTTGGGTATTTGTAAGGATTGGCATTTCTGGATATTAATTAGGTAAAAAGATGTGCATATGATACTGTTCTGGAAAACACACAGCTGTTCAGAGAATTGGAATAGAAATCATGCCTTTTGACCCAGAGATTTTCCTGCCTCCTATAACATTCTATGAATGATAATGTTTTTTGTCTAATATAATCTCACAGAGACCTAGAGGAAGATCCGTTATTTACTGACCTGTCTCCAGATAACACATTGTCAACTCAGGAGTGGCTCAGTCCTTCTCCACCTGCCAGTCCAGAGCATCAAAAAAATGATGGGAAGACTGAAGTTCATAAAATTGTAAATAGGTAAGAAACAGACACTTAAAGAACTCTCTGAATGTGTGGGTGTCTGCACACACTGTGCAAATTAAATGTACTCTGTAATGGATGTTATTCTCTGCCAGCTGGTAAAATGACTCCACAGAGGAAATTATGTGGCATTTTATCAGAAAGCTACTCCTGAAAGATTAGAGCTTACAATAAGTAAAAATAATTCAACATAAATGAAAAAAATAGAATAACTTTCCAGCTAATAGTGTACTCAGAATTTGTGGTGAAAGCCTCACTGATTATAAAACTTTCCTTTCTCAAATATATTTGGTACACTTAAACTGCTCGTTACAGCCTTCCTGGGGAGTCTTGCTGTAAATTCCTTAGGGGGGGAAAAAACCCTCAAACTTCCTAAAGCTCTGTGAACATATATATATGTATTTATATAAGCAAATAATTGCCATACTGGAGCTACTTTCTGTTTCCTTAAAATCAAGGAGTACCTCTTGCCACCTGCAACATACCTTTATGCATGTTAGACCTGCCTCCAATTGGATATTGCAACGAGGACAGGCTCTGCCCTGAGCAACTTCGAGACGGTACTTCTCTAAGCAACTAATATTGGTACAACTGCTGTTTGCTCTGTTAATACACAACGGCAAAGCAGCACTGGTATTTCAGTGCTGACCTATCTACTTACCCAGAAATAATCAAAGGTGTTAGCCAGAGGAAAACGGCCCAAGGACAGCCAGCATGGAATGGCATTATCACTTCTTGCCCTCTTTCCCCTAGTACTGCTATATATAGTTCATGGTGGACATGGTTTGGAGCAAAGACATAAGGAACACTCTCCTAAATTCTCCTCCTGCAGTCTCCGCCACTGAACAGAAACGTTTCAAGGAGTCCCAGTGTTTTGCCAATTTGTATTTTTTCAGCTAAGATGAACTCCATACTGAAAGTCAGCTTCTACATATTTCTGGATATAAATCTAACTGGAGCCTCCAGCAGTTCTTTGGGTGTGGATAAAGCTGAAATTTGGAAACAGGGTGAAAAGACTGAGTTTTATTTTGCTGTCCAGAAATTTTAGGGGTTTTATTTCTTTTTCAAAGACAGCTCCCTTCTAAGATTCAGGATTTCCTGATGGTTTTTAGGTTAGATATTGGTGGAGTAATAAGGACATAGAGTATTTGTGCTGCATACCTGGCAAAGGCTATTTGTAACCTGGACATTTATATTCAAATAGTCCTTTGCATTCTTAGATGTTCCACCAACTAACTGTGATAAATAAAACTGCCTATGCAGTAGGCTAAGAAGATTTTAACTGTAATTCTCCTTCTCTTTTGGCTCATTTATTCCCCAGTACATTTTCCTTATGCTCTTGTAAGATGGAGTCTGACCTTTAGCAAATACTTGACCTGGTTATGAATATTCCTTTTCATCTCCATTCTGTCTGCTGGTTCTCATAAAATGCTTCCACTGAGTTTTTACCTCCAGTGCTAGATACAACAGTTCTGAAGTAGGCATCTTGTTATTACAAACAGCAGTTAGAAGAGATGTGCTTAAATAGATTTTGTGTTCTCCGTTCTTCACATAAAGTTATGGCAGAAACTGTGTATTAATTGGCCAGACAATTCAGTGTTGTGTAGACTGTCACAGGTGATGAGAAAGTATTGATCTGGTGCTCTGCGGGTTGTAGATAATCATTAATGTACTTCTTTTCCCTTTAGTTTCCTCTGTCTCGTACCCGATGAAGCTAAGTCGTCATACCACGTGGAGGGTACAGGGTATGATACTTACCTCAGAGATGCCCACAGACAAGTAAGTCAGTAAAGTCTTCCTTAGTCCTTGAGAGTTTGAAGCACTTATGAGAACATCCAGATAGTTCTATAAATAGCCTTACTAAATGCATCTTTGGTAATGGGAGATGGGAAACTTCAATTTTTATTTTCTAATGAAGACTTACCTTGAGAGATCTTTTGATGGCAAATCCACCTTGTATTGCTCTAGTGGGAATAATGGATGACATTAAATGCATTAATATTCATATAACAAACACACTGAGAGAAAATCTGAACTGCAGATAGATTCTTAATTTGCTTTTGCATTTATCTGCATTCTCTTGGAGAATTGCCTGCCAAGCTGTTTGAAGGGACTAAAGGGAAATTAAAATGCTGCATAGGAGTTATGCAATCTGGGACTTTAAAAATAAAGGCTTATCACAGGGAATGCACAGCCTTAAGGCATTCAGGTTTGAAGTTTTGGTAGGTAGGGAAAGCTTTATGATTGACTGGTTGGAAATAAATGTGGGGTTTGTTTTTACCAACATAATCTAAAGTTTCCTTGGTTAGAAGACAGACACTGTCTATTTGCAGCTTATTGAAACCCCATGAATCTTCTAGAATAGAAAAATTTATGCAAAGGAGTGGAGCAGTTGAGGGAATTATGTTAGTAGGTAATTCAAAGGTTCATAACCCCTGGATTGTGGTATCAGCAGTTTAAGATGGGAAGCTTGGACTTCTGTATTTATGCTATTGTTTTATCTGTGGCCTCCCCTGAAAAGAAAGGGAGAATAAGTAAAAGGTTGATGTAAAATTCCCCTATGTTCTATTCTTGGATGCCAGAAAGCACATATCATCTTTGTATTTCTTTCATGTCTTGGGAGAAAGAGTATTCTGGGAGTTATTAGAGAACAGAATTGTTTTCTGTCACTTCCTGACAATGCTATGGCTACTCATAAAATATTTCCCCCCTAAGAATAGCCCTGCCTATTGCTATTATTACAGCCAAATAGCTGTTCTGCTTCTGTATTTCTATTCCTGGGAGCCTGCACAAGTAGGTAAGCTATAAGCAGTGAAGAATTGCTGAGTCTGTTTTGTCTCTCTTTTGCTACTGTTTATTCCTTTGTTCATTATTTTCACTGCTATGACCTATGCTCCTTTCCAGGTGTAATTCCTCGAAAGTGAGACATCAGGCAGCCCATAGCAAATCAGAGACAGACATTGCGAAGGACTGGTGTGGGTTATTGGAAACAGAGGGAAGAGGGAAGCCCTGAAGTACTTTCCATCTGTAGCTCCTGCATGTATACGTGCCTTTCCTGTCCTGGGAATTAGGGAGCAATATAGAGTGGATAGCAAGATAAGCTACATATAATTCAGTGAAAGTGTGGCAATGTAATTTCAACAGGAATGTATATGAATGTAGTTCCTGCTTTAGAGGAACCCTGATCAGGATGTGTGTTGTTGGCTTGGCTTTGTGTTTTGGCCCCAGCTGCTTTTTGGGAGCTCTGTTCTCCACTCATTGTTTCTAAAACCACACTAACAGCATGAATGTCAAGAAGAAAATGAGGTGCCTGCATAGAAACTGACAGTGTTTACTTTAGAATGACTGGTTTTTTTTGAGCTTACATTTATCATTTAGCTACAGATTAAGGTTTTAAGGTGTGTGGACTATTAAAAAGAAATGAAATGATTTCCATGGGGTTTAAGTCTGCTCTCCTCACTATGATTTTCTAGTTCCGGGATTATTGTGTCATCTGTTTACGGTGGGAGTGGCCTGGATCTCCCAGACCTTTGGAAAAGTGCAATTTAGAAGCATCATTTTTTGAAGGACACTTTTTGAAAGTTCTGTTTGAAAGAATGGGCAGGATTCTTGATCAGGTAAGGAAAAGCAGGTTATTAATTCAATTTCTGATACTTCCAGCACTGCTAAGGGGCAATCGCGGTAAGGTCCCATGAAGTTTCATGACTGCGGTGTCTATTACAGCATCATATTATTGTGTAATGTCCCATGTCCTTGATCCAGGTCTCTGTAGATTGCAGGATGCTGTATTTAATAGAATTAGTGAGCAAAAACTCTCTTGTTAGCCACTTTTTTGGTACCAGGGGTTTCACTGACCAGAAATAAGAGGCAGGTCAGGAAGCCAGTAGTAGCCACTAGATAAGCTCTGTGAGTGTTTTGGGGAGAAGGCTGTTTGAGAGGACCAACTTTTACAATTGAGAAGTGAGAAAAGAAAGTCAAATACTTCCATTCGTGCGTTGTATATTCTCTGGATTTTGTTTCCAGTGAACATGTTCTGCACATTTGACTAGCTGAAATGGTTACAGACTGGAGCCATGAAGACTGGCCATCATCAGCTCATAAGAAAAACAAGCCCCATGGAAATGAAAACCTTGTCTGAGCAATGACACAGAAGTTCCAGAAAGTAAAGATCTCAAGTTACATCTGTAGTGTCAGATTTGTATGATTACAGCAAAAGTAGCATCTGGCATGGAAGCACAATCCCCAGTTTGATATACTACCTGTCGGCATGGCACACATTTGGGTTAGTCAAGTAAAATGGTACGATCTGTGGTGTCAAAAATGGTTCTTGACACCAGATGAATTTAAACGTACTGCCTGAATCAGAAGGGGTGAATTCTTACGGTATCACACCAAGCCCCTGAAATTCCTGGGGGTTATTCACAGTGAAACCCATCAATTACATAGGGAAAAACAAAGCAGTACAAAATGGCAATACCTGTATCCTGTCAATGGCAATTTTGATATAATGGGTGCTCATGTCCAAAGTGAAAAATGTTGAAAAGCCTTCAGTGGGGACACAGTGCTAACAGCGTGTGTTCAATGTCTGTTCTTTGTTACAATACTATTGGTAGCTGTTGTGGTTTTATCGGGTTTTCTCAGTAGATATCAGAAAACTTCGCAGAAGTGGTAGGTATCATTAAGATGGTGAAGTAACTTGTTTCCAGGCTGTTCAAACCCAGTACCTCATCTGCCAGATAGTATCTGCTTCCTCCTGTTAGTATTACACATTTCCATGGAAGTGACTGTTTCCGAAGAACTTTGTAAGAATTTCCTGAACTGCAAATTTTGCTGGTTTTTACCTTTTTAGTTACAAATATTTTAGCATGTTACCTGATAATAAAGTTGCCTTTCTGAGTCTGCTGACATATGGGTAGAAATAAAAGCTCCATGGGAAGAAGCAGCTTTCCTTAATGCTCTCAGTTAGTTCAAATCGCAACAGCAGTCTGTCTGAACAATGCAGCATGTGTTACTACTTGGTTTCCTTCTCTTCCTGTGAACACCAGATATTGCTCATGGCTTCAAAGATTCCTAATGAAATGACTGAATCAGACAGCTCTAAAGACCTTCTTCATTTCAGCTAGGTAGGCGGGGAAATGGATTTATGGAAGGAATTTGTGTTTCTGTCTGCAGAGTAAGTTTTCCACAGTAACTCAAAATGTAGTGATCTCTTTTACCTATAACACCTCTGGTCCAGGGTCTGAAAGCTTCTCGTGTTATAAGATAGGGATGAACCTATTGCTTGAATATCAAGTACAGAAATAACTGCCACTGACTGGGAGAAATGGGTGCTTTCAATTCAAAGGATCTATAAGACAACTTCCATTGCAATGCAGCAGTGTGTGGTAATGAATGAGGAATAAGGATTAGTTATGTGCCCATATCAAGTCAGTGGAAGTTTTGCCAGAACAGCTCTGGGAGGCTCTGGAGCTTTTAGACTGAAGAGCAAGTAGGTGTCTCTTTCAGCTTCCTTGACTTTATTTACTGAAGGCTCGACTTGGGTACCTGGACTGAGCTATCTGTTGCCATTTTTGTGATGCCCAAGATAATCCTGATTATAACTCGGATCTCACAGCATCCACCCTCTGTTGGAACTGCCAAGGGACCAGCAGATACTCCTGAGCATCTGAGATAGAACAAGGTGTTTGTGTGTAGGCAAGTGTTATCAAGGTCTCTGTTGAGTAGGCTAATGAGAGCTTAGACATCTAGACATATCTAAATATATCTGTCCTAATCTGAAGCTGAATTCTTCCAAACCTTACAGAGTTTGGAAGGGAAGAATCTGTTCTCTGATTCTGCAATAGGATGCTAACTTGGGAGCATAAAGATGATAATTTGAGGCCATGAAATCATCCTCTCCTAGATGTGATTATGCCACTGAGGATGTTACTGCCAATATGCAGTCAGAGAGAATGAATGAGGGCCCTGTAATCTGATTCAGGTAAAATCAACAAGGTTAAATTAAACTATGTGTGTTTGGTAACATCTTCAGTCTGGCATAGGGATGTACCAAGGGAATGGCTGTCCATCTCTTGTCAGCGCAGTCTGTTCCACCGCTGAATAGATGTAAGGAAATGCCACTAGTTTTCAGAGTTGGGCTGAATTGAAATGTCAACCTGTTTTCACTGTGATGAGAAAATCAAAGATGGAAAAAAAAGTACTTGGAACATAAAGAAGCCATGGTGAAAATACTTGCTTTTATGGAAATGAGGTTCTCACTGGAGTGGTAAATCCTATAAGCCAGGCACTCTGTTTTTTCCTAGAAAGTTTGGTGCTATTTTTTCCTTATGATTGATGAGTGTCTTCTGGGCGTCCAACACTGTTGCCTCTTCCATTTGGTTGATTTGGGGAAAGGAGTTAGAATTACATGCCTAGGACTGTCTCATCTCCCATTGCATGCTGCCACAAGATGACTGGGCTTGCTGCAGTGGTTCTTTCGAAGATAAAAGAAAGTAGAGGAAGAGAAATACCATATTAGCTGTAAACATGGATTTGTCTCTCTCATTTCCTGAGCTTATATACTTCACAGTGTATTTTCCAGGAGAAGCAAGCAGATGTTTAATCTAGGCTGATTCTATGCTATTTGTTTAGCTACTGAGCTGAAGAAATGTTTTACAGGAAAAGGATTTTATCCTACAATAAACAAGTGTGCAAAAGCTTCAAGTGATTCTAGCAATTAAACAGATAATAACATCTAATATCAAACTGTCATATTCACATCATTCTTGTTCTAGAAGGCAGAGGGTTTGGACCTGACTTCTAATCTGTTTTTTGGTCTTTATTCATAACCCTGTATATAAGGTTCTAGTAGTTAAACGCTGCCTGGATGAAAAGAAGCCAGCCTGAAAATAACTGAGCTCTGTGTTTTTCCTGTTTTATTGCAGCCCTATGATGTAAATTTACAAGTTACTTCAGTGTTGTCCAAACTTGCCTTGTTTCCCCATCCTCATATCCATGAATACCTTTTGGATCCTTATGTAAACCTGGCTTCTGGCTGCAGGTCTCTCTTCTCTGTTATTGTCAGGGTGAGTAAACACACAGTCAATACCTACAAATGGCTATACAGCACTGTTGTATTTATTAGCTTTGTGCTTAGTGATAGTAGTTGCTGGGTAGTTGGCAAATAGCTTCTCACTGGAAGTAGATACTTATGTTCTTGATTTGAATCAAGATATTGGACTTTCTACCAAAAACATTGGAATATTTCTGTGTCCTCATGTCAGGGGCATTGGAACTGGATGATCTTAAGGTCCTTTCCAACCCAAACCATTCTATGATTCTGTGTTTTCAGAATTGTTTGCTTAGCTTCATTGTGCAGAGTATCCCCCCTGGCAATGATGTTGATTTAAACTGGACTAGGTCACATTGTTGTCACTTGCAGGCAACATCAGGTAGTGCTTTGGGAACAGGCCAAGTACAGGTTTGCACCTGGAGGGGAAAGAGATGGATTTGATACTACACACACAAGCAAATGACTCTCCTGAATATCCTGTGCTTGGATGAATATCTCTGCTCATCCTTTTTATTATTTTTTCTGATGAAGACTGTTCTTGACAGCAGTGTCCTGGATTTATCAAAATCCCCTTCCTTTCCCTCTCTGATTCCATCTCTTCCTGCGAGACCTGTATCCTCGAGGTGCTGGCTGAGTGCCTGTCACACTGCAGCCTCCTCAGTCAGAGATCCTTCGCCTGTCCCACGCACCAGCTGTTATTAAGCTGGTCGGGAGCCTGTTAATCATGCTTGCCCAACACTTACAGAGGGCTTAGCTCCCTTTTTCCTCTGCAGCCCTCCCCATTTCAGAATAGAGTCTTCACTTTCTCCTCTTGTGCTTTCCCTAAATCCAGGAATTTTCTTGTCAATTGCCTGTGTCAGTGTTTTCTAAGACAAATGAATTGTTAATTAAAATAAGTAATACCATTTGTAGCTACAGCAGGTAAGGCTCCGGAGTTCCCATCCTTTGGTATCTCTACTTTCTGCACACACACACCCCCCTTTTTGGGGGCATGTTGGTTTGTGAGGATGCTGAAGTGAGGCTGCATTCTGGGCACTGAAGGTTCATTTAACCTTGCTGCCAGACACTCTGCAAAGGTGTTAACTTTCTGTGTTGATGGCATTGTGCTTTACAGGTCGTAGGGGACCTCATGGTTAGAATCCAGCGCATCCCGGATTTCACTCCCAAACTTCTGCTGGTCAGAAAACGCCTGCTGGGCTTGGAGCCAGAAGGGCCCATGTGAGTAAACACTGCATATTCTCAAGACCCTTGGCGGGGGTTTTTGGGTTGGAAATCTTGACTCTGCTGTTTTTGATTCCTCAGCATTGACCACATGACGTTACTAGAGGGCGTGATTGTGCTGGAAGAGTTCTGCAAAGAGCTGGCAGCAATTGCATTTGTGAAGTATCATGCCTCATCTACACCATAAGCAGCCTTGATGAGCAGCCAGGCTTGTAAAACCACCCAGCTTGTTCGGTGGAAAAGACTATTGACAACACCCAGATAAGAAGAGGTGGTGCCTCCTGGTGATGTCATTGACATTTGGCAGAATGGCAGGACAAGTTGCTTTCACCAGATATTGACTTTGCAAGAGAGAGGGGTTCAAGTGGACCTAGAATACAACTGAAGGAGTTTGGGGAGAAACCAGTAAATTGCATTTCTAGCCACTGTGTGAAGAGCTGCAAAAGCTGCATGAAGAACCACAGACATCAGACCTTGCTTATTCTGTTGTAACAATGATGTGTAGGGAATTGGGTCTTTTGTACGTTCTGGGGCTCATGTGCACCAATTCACTTTTGTGACAATATTACTTTTAAAAGCAAATTAATTTTGTAACATTTTTAGGTCTTAATTCTTTTTCTTTTCAGTTGGATATATGAAAGAAGATCACAACTATAGATGCAATGTATAATATTGAAAATGAAGAGGTTAAAAAACCCTACCAATCCATATATAGTAGGATATATTAATGAGGAATCATTTTTGTGCTGGTGAATCTTAAAGACAACTCTGAGCCTCATTCCCCAATGGATTAATCCAAGAGATATATCAGTATAAAATCAATACTAATGGAATTAGTCCGGATTCAGCATCACATCTGTAACAAATACATCTGAAGTGTAGATGTTCCTAGCATGTTTGCCTCTGTCATTCCATGTGTTTGCTCTTCAGGTTGTCTGTGTAACTAGATTTGCTTTAGGATTTTACATGTGAATTCTAGTTGCTTGACTTACATCACCTTTACAGGGAAGTTAATTATAGGTCATTAGAAGTTGTTGCTGAAACAGTATTTTTGATTTCTTTTTAAATTGGTATTTAGCCTGAATTGGTTTAAGAATCTTTTGTGCCTTGAAAATTGGCAGCATAAGCATTCATCCTTTTTAGCAGTGTTTTTACTGCTTATCTAACTATCGCAGTAGCACCCAGCAAAAGATTCACTGATGCCAATTCAGTTGATACCATATACAGGACCAAAATATTCTCCTGCTTTCCATAATGCTGGGATGCAGAGATGTCTCTCAGTGAATCTGTTTCAATATGAATGCTATCAGCCAGGGCAGGTATTTGCACTTCAGGCAGAGGGCCATTCGGACCTCAGTGTGCTTTGCTTCTATCTCTAGAGTGATGGCAACCCCTGCTTCAGCCAGTTCTTGCTGCTCACTGCCACGTGCGCACTGTCCGGTTCTCTAACCTTCAAGTGCTTTAACCTTCAAGTCACACTGTGGGACTTGGATTGGAGACCTGTCCCACTCTCCATAAGTGTGTGGTACCTCTTTCCCCTCATATGAACACAACAGTGTAGGCAGATAAGGTAGAGTTTAGCTCCTTGTGTTTACATTGTCTTTCTACCTTTATCTTTCCTACTGCCCTGTTGGCACAGCTGGTGCCCCTTTCAGATGTGATTGCTCATATGCAAATATGGACTGATTCACTCAGTCACTAGAATTTCTCTGGATTTACATGACTGAACATAGAATCAGATTCTGCTCCAAATCCATCTATGCCTTTGAGGGCTTGGGTTTTAATATTTATGGAACCTGGTTGGTGAGAGGACTTTTAAGTTAGCAGGTTAATTACAGAAGTGTCACAGTTAATGGGCTGCATTTATTTTTGTCACAACGATGTAGAAGGTCCTGCTGTAAAAGCTTACAGTAAAGGTTCAGCTGGGAAGAGCAGTTCTGGAACTGGGGAAGCATTTTGACAGATGAAACCTGTATTCAGTGTCTCCCTAAGCTGGGAGGTTTGTGTGCAATGCATTGCATTCATCTGGCAAACTCAAGCTTGTTTTAATTCCTCAACTTTTCTTTCTCCCTGAATTTAGCCCCAAAGTGTTTTCAGGTTCAAGTAGCATCATAGGATGAAGTTTAAAAAGATGACTTTTTTCTCATTTTTGGTATTTAGAAACGTATCTTGAAAGTAGCAAATGATTTTTAGTGATGTCTATTGCAGTCATTCCATATTAGAAGCTTCTTTAGTGTAACATACCCAACACGTACTTTAGAAGATGTGTCTCTGCAGTGATGTTTAATACATGCTTTTGTTATAAATAAGGTCCCAATTCAGAAAAGCAGTTAAACTGAAGCTTCATTTCAGGAATTTGATTCCTAAATCACAGCTTTTTACGTGAACAAAGTTAAGCTGTTGAGCACAGATGCTGATGCTTTACTGAATTTGGGTCTTTGTTGGTTTTGCTTGAGCTTAATTACTTCTTCCTCAAAGTTTCTATTTTCATTATTTATTTTCTTAAAAGTGTATGTTCCAGAATACTTCTAATGTCCTAATTTCAGTGCAAACTGGAAGTGATACTACTAGTAGGAATGAAAGTGAGAAAAATGTTAAACAGAACTTGCAAGAGCATGCCAAGTAATACAACAATTTATAAAGCCATTCAAGAGATGCCTGATATCAAAAGAAAGCATTAACATCACCTCTTTTGTTGTAGTTGTTGTTTTTACTGATACCTGAGCTCATTGCACTTTGAGGAATTATATCAGTCAGCCTCTGGAAGGACTGCTGCAACCTCTGTGGCATTTTAATGCAAAACAGCCTACGGAGCTGCAAGCACAATTCCTTCGAGCTTGTCCATGAGGAAAATAAGTAGATGTAAGTATAGGCACTCGTTCAGGATGTAGTTGTTCAGTGTCCAGCAGTATTGGCAATGTTCTTGCAAACCACGTTATTCAGTGCTAAATTTATGAGATGTGGATCTATCCTGATAGAAGCAAAGCAATCCTCTGGGTTGCTTTAACCTAAACTGCTTTTGTGAGTGCTGCCTACAAACCCTGAACTACCATGAGAGTGACCTTTATTTTTGTAAAAGTGATTTAATTTTAAGAGATGGAACTCATTTCATTGTGGGTTTGTTTGGTTTTTTTTTGTGATATATTTCATGCACTTTCTTTAAAAACAAAAGGTTAGAAGTTAGTCCAGGTCCATGTTTTCACCTTTCCGATCTATGCATGTCATTGAGGTGCCCGTTTCCTTTCTGTGTGCGTGTGTTTGTATGTGGTTATTTATTACCCAGAGGTGGACACCTGAGAAGATACATGGCCTGAAATCCACAGCATACGCAGATCCAGCTGTCAGTGGGAAATGCAAGTGTGTATCACCTTAGAGAATACGGCCACTAGTATTAGACTGAAATACTTGAGAGGTAATATTAGAGTATCTTTATCTTTCAAAAAGCAGATCCAAACCACATTTTAATCCTGATGCACATGTGTGTAAATAGACACATTTTTTACTTCTTTTTTCCATTTAAAGTATGTGTTTGATTTAGACTACAGGAAATTTTGTAATAAGCCATGTACTAGCTCTGGTAGAATAAGTTTGTCCTTAGTTTCCCATATGACTGTAATATTCCTGGTATTCAGATCCTGTCTGTGTAATGTTCTTACTATGTATTTGTTTGTGCAATATAAGAGCTGTGACTTGAGCCACAGCTTGAGTCTGGTTGTACATCATCACCTATGTATATATATACATATATATATATATAAAAGGACCAGAATCCTGAGCTTGCTTACACTATGATTAGTGTAAAGGTTGTCGCACTCGATTTTACAGGGCACAAGTAATCATGGCTTTGGCTTTGTAAATGCATGGTAATTTCTACCATAACCTGCTGTGTCATTTCACAGGTGGCATTTTATTACTGCTATTTGTCCTGCTAAAAGAAATACTAACTAAAGTGAAGTGCTAGGTAAAATGGAAGGAGGATGTAAGAGGCTTGGGGCTACATGGGAAGCCTATATCTGATGTTGCTTCTCATCCAGGGTTTTCAAACCCTGATCCCCGATGCTTTCTGTGCCCTGTAAAATAGTGTAACTATATAAAATATATGCTCCTTGTTTTGCCTCCTGCCTTGTTTACATTAAACAGAGGATATTCAGTAAAATTTTTCTATTAAACTTTGCGTAGGTCACTTACTGCCCGTGTTGCCGAGGTTTCGCAGGCATGGGATTGCCAACGAGGAATTGCTGAAACAGCCGTGTTACCAGACATACGATACGAAGTTTTACGGAAGAGCTGGTGATAAAAATCCAACTTTTTGTGCTAAAAAAGGCATGGAGTATTAAAAGGGACCTTAACAATAAATGAATTTCCATGAAGCAGCTGCTTCTGTTATTACAGCATCCAGAATAGGTTTTGTATGGATGACCTTGAGACAGAAAATGTTTCAGCGTTTTATATCATGCCTTTGATCCTGAAGCCCTTCCATTTATTTTGAGGCTGTCACTGCAGCATCTTCTGGGATAAGCCTGTTTCCTGTGCTGTGCAGGGCTCAGAGTGAATCAGCACACCCTTGCCCGTGAAAATTCAGTGCTAAGGGGAATGGCCTGGATGGAATCATCCTGAACACAGACTAACATCTGCGCTTCCCAAGAGCCCGCGTCTTTCAAGACTGCAGCTGGTCAAGACTTTGGTTTTCTATTGCATTTGAGTGCAGAGTGCATCAGTCACAACATTAGTTTATTGAATTGGGTACAAATGGCATGTACGTAATCATTGCTTCTTCCTTCAGGATATGGAGGAAGGCTTTTATATGTCAGGGCTTGTACACATTTTTATATATCTTAAATGGTTTGGGGTATTTTTTCTTAGTATCTCATCTAGTTTTGGTGTCCTTCAGGTTTTCATCTGCCTTTAAAAGCTCTTTAAAAACTCCCTCTGAGGGGTACACTTGGATGTTAAGCTGTTTCTTCTCAGTATTTAACAGCTGCAAGTGCTCTTGCATCGCTTACAAGAAGAGTGCTACAGCAAGATGATACACTCAACAGCTTCTTTAATCGCATTCCCCCATCCTCTTGGGTCTTGGAGATTGTCATCTCCTATCCCAGATCATTTATTTGCTGTGCCTGCATGAGGCATTTAGAGATTTAGGGACACTTTGCTTCCTCAAGCAGGGAGGAAGTGGTATCAAAATTGCACATTTTGTATCTTCTTGTATCTTCCTCTTCCTTTGATATCCTTGAAATGACTGGCTTATTGAAGCATGGTAATCTTACAGCACTTGCATTCTGATGGAAGTCTTTCAGGCCCTACATCCTGTTGGAAAAAGCCTGGAGTATTACCACTGTGTGGTCTCTATTTCATTAGCTCATTTCACATTCTCCCTCTGAGCTCTCAATGTTGGTACCTGTAGTGCAGGATCTACTGAATTTGTTAACCTTTAAATTTTTCCAGAAGTGGTGCTGTCAAAGCCGCAAGGATTTGGGGAGTTTGGTGTGTGATCCAATTGGATTAAAGTGGATTAATGCTCAGAGAAGTGAATCTGTCACAACTTGTATGAGCCCTTTCAGCCTAAACCCATATGTTCCTGGCGCATCCTTTATCAGCTGAGGTTCCATTTGAAGGATGAGAGAGGAAACTGAAGAGTAATTTAGGAATCGAGTGGAGCATATGGTGGATTAACGTTTTCAGGTGTCACAAGCTTCCTGGGAATGCCAAAAAGAAAGGAAATTGAAGTGTGAGAAAGCAAATTTTACAAGTTCGGGCTGATTGCTGTCATTGCCTTTGGAGTCAGATCCCTGAGGATAAAAAGATGTATCCTGTGACGTGGTACCTCACCAGGCTATTTAAATTGCTCTTGCTAGGATGGTATCTATATTCTGAACTGTATTTCATTAAATTCCTGCTGGTTATTACAACTAATGCTACTGGTGGCATAAAATCTGCTGGAATAGCCCTGTGGAACTGATAACTTTGTCAGTGTCTTGTAACACTGATGAAATAGATGCATCTTGTCGGCTTTGCTGCCAATGTTCTATGGCAGCATAATTCAGTAGGGATTTGTATGATGTCCCCTCCCTCTGGTAAAAGATTTTACATACTGAAACATATGGAAACACGTGAAGGGAAGGACCCTGTTACAGTGCTGGGCTGTAGGAACACAGAGAAAAATGTATTCCTCTTAAATCACCTTCATGTTCAGAAAAGGTGAATTACATTCTCAAGTGAACAGTTGTCTGAAATCACAGCTGTTGAAAAGAAAGGTATTCTCTACAGGGAGCCCAGGGTGATAAGTGCAAACCCACTATAGTAATTTGCACTGAGGACAGCAGAAATGAGACATCTGCATTATATCGTCCAAGGCACACAGTACCCCATTTCCAGTTTTGAGCGACAATGCAGCCAAAAATGTAAGTCACTGCGGTGAGTAATAACGTCTATTATGAAACTACAGGAAGTTCTGCAGAAAACAGCAGGATACTAAACTGATTTAAAAGGAGGGAACAGAGGTAACCAAGTTTAGCATAGTTATATTATGGTGTAGGGTTAGAGGAACATTAATTCCCAATAAAAAGATTGGAAAGCCTTAAGCACCAGACTGAAGGAATTACAGAGCCTAATTTATCAGAATGCAATTAAGAATGAAGGCATGTCACTGAGGAAAAATATTCACTGTCAATGAAAACTTCCTGCCTGTGAATGCTGCTAGACCAGCCGTGGAAGGAGCCTCAACTTAGAACCAGGCTGGACAAATCAATGAATGAGGAAAACCAGCCCATGTTGATGAGGAGATGAAGTAAACTGGCATTTACATCCTCAGTCTCCCAGCTAATTGATGGCTCCTGAATAACTCGAATTTGTTCTGCTGGGAGCAGTGAGCTGCACTGATCCACTTGAGCATCTCCTGTAAGCGAGGGAAGTTGCTGCAATCTGAGAAAAGCCATTTTCAGCATTCCACAACACCTCTCGCTCGCATAATAATCTCTTGACAGAAGCGGCACCCATTACCCACTGCAGGCGGTACAGCTTCATTAGCGGGGCCAGGAGCTCCCCCATGCTGCGCTGCCTTGGAGAGAACAAACAAATTACCTGTTCTCGGAATCATCATTATCCCTTACTTGAGAAACCCACTTCTACTTCCCTCATCTCCGCACCCACAGGAAGCACCTGCCAAGTTCGTGCTTCTTAATTTGGGGCATGAATTTTTATCTCCTAAGGTTTGGGAGACTCCTGTTTCAGTGTTAGCAGGATGTCCATTGACAATGTATTTCCAGGCAATTTTCCTTCTACCTTCCTCTCAAGGAAAAAAAATGTTCATATAGTTTATCCTGAGATGAACGTTCTCCTGTTGTGTTAATCCAGCCTTCCAAATCCCTTCACTCTGGGGCTTCAGCAGCCAGCAGTTTGGGCAGCTCAGCAGCAGGGAGTGGTAAGAGTACAAATGAAGGCTGAACTGCTTCTGTCCACCCGGGTCCAGCTGCAGGATCTGTATGGGAAATCATAGAATCCCACACTGGTTTGGGTTGGAAGGGACCTCAAAGCTCATCCAGTTCCAGCCCTCTGCCACAGGCAGGGACACCTTCCACTGGAGCAGGGTGCTCCAAGCCCCTGTGTCCAGCCTGGCCTTGAACACTGCCAGGGATGG
>JANRGW010002375.1:9140-55071 GCA_024733675.1 Psilopsiagon aymara | reverse complement strand
TCAATCTGGATCAGATGCCCTGTCTCTGCTCCCTCCCGGCTTACCCTCCTCCCTGGCAGAGCATGAGACTCAGAAAGCCCTTGGCCAGACCAAAATGTACTAAGCAGCAACCAAAACATTGGTGTTATCAACACTGCTCACAAGCCGAAAGTCCAAAGAGAAAAACAGAGCTCCACACCAGCTACCAAGAAGGAGAAAAACGACTGCTACTGCCAAACCCAGGACAAGAACATAGGTATACACCATTTAGTCACACATTTAGTCAGTTAATATAATTTTTTTTGTTTACTAGTCTTGCAGAATGTCTTAGTTAAGAAATTTATAATTTTGTAAAGGAGGGAAGATGCCTCCACATTTCATACTCCACATTAATCAAACATACAGAATTGATATTTGGAAAGCATTTTCCATTTTGTGTTTTTTCCCCATTAAGACCCTTTAGACTTGATCCAGATGAATGTGGACCAGCCAGTGAGTGTAGATATGTTGGGGTACCTGTATTACATGTGATCTGCGCTCACTATGGGCACTGCTGTGAAGGGCACAACTGAAGAAACCTCATAACCTTTTATTCAAGATTCTCATGTTGAAAGAGTGATGTGAGAGAGAAGAGGGAGAGGGAAGGAAACAAAGGGAAGAAATGTTCTCCCTAAGTTCATTTCTGACTGGCTTGTTGTTGCTCCTTGCATATGCTTTGCAAAGCTAAGGTATTGATCTGTGCTAGTCTTCATGCACAGTTTTAGCTTAAAGATATTTTTATTCTGCTGTTTAAAATGAAGAACTCAAGGGCTATTTTTCATGGTGAAGGAGGATATGTGGCAACAAGTGCCTCATGCAGGCAACTATATACTTTCTCATGTGAGGCTCACTTGAATATGCGTTCAAAATGTCAGACAGCTGGAAATGAGGAAAAATGTTATTTTTATCCTTTGTTTCCCCTTGTTGCATTCCCACAGGTTTACAGTTATACCTTTTATCTAAAGGAGACAGTGGCTGGAGATGGCAGAGTTCCCAGCAACCATCCCAGTGCTGGAGTCAGTAATGAGGAGTTACTGGATGAAGATGACTTGGCTCAAAATATCCATCTGCACTTGCATTTATTCTAGGGTTCACTCTGCTTTTTTAATGCCTCTCACCTGGAAGTTGCCTATGTGCGTCTCCTTTTCCTAAGGAGGAAAAATTTTATGATTAGGGCTCTGTTTTCATCCAGGAAGAAATAGACAAAATGTATTTCCCAGCCATGTGTGAGATCTTTTACAGTGTGTGACTACAGTAATAAACTTCAGGCTCCTGTTGGCTGTCAGGTCTGTTCAATGTGCTGAGGGAGAGAATGGCAATGAAAATGTCCTATAAATTTTTACAAAAGAAGAAGCCTTTGCAATCTGTTTTCTGACAACAGAGGCTCCTGTGAAGATGAAAGGATAATGTTGAATTGATGTTCTGGAAAGCTCTCTGTTGGTACAAATATGTGTTGGTAAAATATTTTCCGTATAACTGGGCATCTACACTCATTCCTACTTTGAAAAGTATTATGATGCTGCCTTTATGTGACAGAATTTTTTTCATATATGAAATAGGCATAAAATTTTCTTAGTGATTCCAGCAACATCATCTAATTTATTCTCCATCTGCAGACTGGAATTTCCCAGATTTCATCTCCAGATGGCCAAAAGAATTCACACTACTGAGTTTTCCTGGGATTCATCAGGAAAGCCTACACACAGTAATGATGATTACCAGAGCTGCTTCAGATAATCAATAACGATGTTGCTTCTTCAAGTAACTATGAAGAAAACTTGTACTGAGTTTTCCATTGCAAGCGTCTCTCCAGCTCAATATCAATATGGGATCTTCAATGTCAGACTGCAAGTTTCCCCAACTCACCAGGTGGCCTGAGTTAGATAGTAAAGTTTCCTGAAAACTCTATTAAAACTGTCTTTCTACACTTACCCACTTTTCTTCAAATGCTCAAAAACCCTAAGTTAGAGTCACAGTTTGAGCTGTATGTCAGGAAGTTTCAGTACCAAAATATTTCCCGGTGAGAAAGTCAAGGAGAGAAGTCTTCACTGACTTCACTGATAATTCTCTTTCATTGCAGACAGGATGAAGATTTCTTCTCCTGAAAATTAGCTGCCTGCTCCAGCTTCTGTTAGGTGTAGAACTACCAACCTCAGCAAACACAGCAGGGGAAGATCTGGTTGGTTCCCAAACTCAGAATGCACATGGTCTCCTCAATCAGTCAGGCATATTCAAGAAGCATTGGCCTCTGCTCTGTATCTGTGGCTGATGTTTTCTTGTGCTCTGGTTGTTTGTCCAGGACTTGGGCATTCTGACAGCTGGGACTAGCAGCTACCTGGAAAAGAGGGGGCACTTCATGAAACTTTGGTGGGGCAGATTGCTGCTACAGGAGAGAGGCTAATGCTGAATGTGTCTGTACTTCAGATTTTTTGAATTTATCTTTTTTTTTTTTTTTTTTTTTTACTGCTGGAGGAAGCAAACCTTGATTTAAAAAAAATTCTGCACTATTACTAAATACTGCCCATTTATCTATTTGGTTTTCAACACAATGCTATCTCCTATTGCAATATTCATGCCTCATCATGGCATCCAGCTTTCTCTTCCTCCCATATAATTACATCACCTTTCTCAAGAGTACTGCATATATTTTTATAAACCCTGAAGGCAATGTTAGAAACAGCCTAAACTTCACTAGGATGAGATAGAAATTCTAGCTCATATTTTACACTGGCAGGAAGAAAAGCTAGAGAGAAAAAAATAGAACTGAGATACAAATGTGAACATGTCCTGCAGGGAAAGGCTTTTACCAGCATGTGGGGGAAGTATCAGAAAGAAAAAACCCTCCCTAAAAACTTTTTATACATCTTGAGCACCACTGCTCTCAGAAGTTTAACTCTGCCATAAAGTTTTTATAAGGCAGATAAATCTAATTATGTTCACTTTCTGTGGATTTCCCAGAGCTGCACATGCAGACAGATGTCAGGCTAATACCATGCATCTTTGCCTTGCGTTGCGTCTCATTAAAGTGTAAAACCTCACTGTGCAGAGCCCAATACCAGCAGGCCAGTGTCAGAGTGGAATTTCAGCAATGCAGAGACCAGACTGTCTCTCTGCACCTGAAGGGGCTAAACACATGCAAAAGCATGCTCAGGTTTTAGATTAAGGAAGTCATGCTGTCAGGGTAGGAGTGGTTTAGATTAAGCTGTGCTGTGTGATGCTTCTCTGTCTGGGCATGAAAGCAGCATGAATGTTATGATGCTCTCCTAGATAAGAAGAGCTTTTTCTTTCTTAATGATCTTATGTATTAGCTAGTCCGTTCAAGGAAAGGATTTTAATAGGACTTTAATTCTGGGTAGCTGTCTAACACAAACAGCTTGTCTGTCTCGAGACTGGATTACACAACTAAACTGCACAGTACTTCCTTGCAGGCTTTCAAAGGAGAATTTGTGAACCACAGTGGGAGCAAATGCTGTAAGAAAGGCTTAAAGGAATTACCTACTCTTAGGTTGAGGGTGAAAGGCTGAAAAAAACAGTCAGTGTTTGAAAAAAAAGCAAATGGTTAAAAATCAGCTTTCACAGATCTCTTCTTGCCATTGGCATGTGTAGGAAAAAAAAAGAGAAACTGCATTGAACTGCACCATGAGGTAGTCTCAGGCATTCTAAACACCAGTTTCTATTCTCTGGGCATTTGACATCAAATCATATTTAAATCCATTTTATGTAGATAAACGCCTTTATACTATTAGTACCACTTGAAGTAGCCTTAGCAAAAATTCATCTCTCTTTTTCCCAAATGGCATGTTTCCGGAGGAGGAGAAAGGAGGAAAGGGGACAAACATAAAAGAGAAAAAACACACGCAAAAGCCATGGTGTCCTCCTTCAGACTTGTGATATTATAGTGCGTCCCAAAGGTTGGATTAAATAACCTCTTTCACCTAATAGAAAAATTGTTATAATCCACAGAAAAATAAGTATAGACAGCTGCAGCAGTTGCATTTTCCATATGCAGAAAAATGAAAGCATCCATTTCTCTGTCAGTGTGCTCCTGGAACCAAATTCATGTCTGCGAAGTCAAAGAAATGACAAAACAATGAGTTTATCGTTAGAATTTTTTGTAACAAGCTTTTCTCAAACTTTTAAATGCTTGAAACATCTTACCATGTGGCATCACTTTCTCAGAATTCAGGGTTGAAAATTAGAGATAGTGCTGTAAGAATCATTTAAAACCAGCCTCTTACCCAGGTTCCTGTTTTATGCAGCAATCTCACCAATTCAAACCATGAATCTACAACTGTGATGGCTATGACACTTTAAAATATTTATACACAGAAAATTTGAAGATCCTTACCTGTCCAATACTCTCTGATGACTCAGTGTAAAGCCTTTAAAACAAAGCAAAAACCCCAAAAGTCTGAGCAATCACTATGTAGGTAAGCACATGCTTTTATCAGCCCACTGTTTGCTTGAGTCATTCTTGTCTGTATGAACTCTCCAGCTTTTAAGTTCTCAAGAACAGATCCTGGTAGCACATGGAGTAAACTTTGTCTAGGAAAAGGTTAGAAATATGCTCTAAAATGATATTTATTTGTACCCCTAATTTGAGAGAACACTTGGCTATTATGAATCACTAGAGTAGCTGGAATGATGAGTCACCATAACATGGTGACAAAAGAGTTGTGTTTCAAGGAAAGCACAAATTTAATCTGACAAATTTTAAAGGAATAGTAGTATGGTCAGAATTATACGTTATACTGAAGGCAGTTACATTCCTGAAGTCTCATTTAGGATCAGATTCTGCTGTTATTTGCATTGAATAGTGTTACAGTTAATGAAAATGTTTGCAGAGTTCTAGTGTATATATATACACTATATATATAGTGTATATATATGCACTCACACTAGATATATATATATATACACACACACTATATTTATGTCTGGGTATATATGTATTGCCCTGTAGTCCATGATCAGTTTTATCTTTAGTTATTGTATGGTCTTTTAAGATACTATTGCAATAAAATCCTAAGAATTACATCATATGATACTCTTTCAAGTGGGAGTTCAACGCTTCCTATTGCCCTAATTTCTGTTCCATGGCCATGACTTTCTCAGATGGAAAGCATGTGGCAGTATAAAGGTAGTAAACTCCTAAGCATGTGAGCTAGATAGAGGAGCCAACAGAAAGTGAACAAAACACTCTTGTGGGTTGAATGAGGTTTGCACACCGTGCTCATGAGCAAACCATTTAACTGCACAATCCTGCAGCTGGCTTTGTAGCTTGCTTCAAAGGTGCACAGGTGCACAACAAAGTTAGTTGTGGTGAGGCTACTGGGGTTATTCCCTGCACCAAACTGAAACATAGACCTGTACAGATAAGCCGAGTAGTGTAGTAAGCGCCAGGATGTGTGAAGAGGTGGAGTGGCACAAGGCACAGATGCTTTTCCCTGTAGAAAATGGGCTGTGAGAAGATTTCTGAGAAAATGATGGGCCTGGTTTGTATCATCCCAAGTAATGACCATTCATGTGTTTGTACAGGGGACTGTACAGTACAGAGAGTGTCCTCCAAATCACAGAGCACAAACCCCTCACAGTAGCCTCTAAAAATCTTAAGATAGTGCGAAAGACCAGAACAAACTAATTTTCAGTGTGTGAAAGCACAACAGCAGGAGATGGAGGAAGTGGGTCCCAGCTGGATGTCTGGCGAATTTGTCTGATAAAATGCTCAATTGGTCCTATGAAGCAGCATGTGATTTGTTCTACAGAAATGTGTAGAATCCTGGGGATTTCCCTGAAGCAATCCTGAGGGAAAACCCCTTCCTGGGCCCATGTCTGGTCACTGGTTTAATAACAAACAAGAGGCAGGAGCCAAAGTTCCTCTTTCCCTGTACCCGTGACTGGCCCGTACTGTTGTGGTCTATCCCCACTGTTTCAGAGGAGGGCACGTGAAGAAAACTCAAGATCTTTGTTATTCCTTAAGGGTAGAAAAAAATCTTCCCAAGCCTTGCAGAAGAGCAGCAGAGCACTGAAGTAAGGAATTAATTATATATGGTAATTATTTGTTTTGACAGTGCAGAAAAGACCTGATAGCAAAGACTTTATTCAGTCAGCTGAAGTATTCAAAAGGTGTTACTGCATTCACTGTGCTCTATCTTGAGACAACAAAAGGTTTCTTGCTACTACTCCAATTAAAAAGCTGCTCCAGGGCCTTCAGAAATGTGGTGATTTGAGCCTCTTGATAGGATCTTAAATTCACTCATGCTTGGCACATACTCATGTGATCTTGGAGAACTGTCCTTTAATTGAAATAATGATTTTCTTTCTGTAATACTTGTTTCCCTGCGATGTGTTTAGAGAACTGTCTTTCCAGTTCATACTACTGAGCTAGCCTGATGTTTCGCAAATGACAGACTGTGCACAGCCAATCACCCCATCAACTCTTTTCTCCGAATTGATGTTTTCTAAGCATAGGTGCCTCTCACAACCTGCTCCCATGGGGAAGGAAGTGGGACACGACTGTCCCAAAGAAACAGAAAGCAATAGAAATCTTTGACTTTATTTCAAGTCCTGCTTTCACCTGCGCAGAGAACTATAGCAGAATAGGAGTGGATTATGCCCTTTCTGTAAAGAACCTGCAAAGCAAGCAAGGATAAAATACTGTGCTGGTACAGGACAGATTAGCCTGCTATAATGCCAAGACTCGCACTGAGCATAGGTATGATTGGGGTTTTTTGCTTATCTTTTCCATAAGCATTCAATCATTCTTTTTTTCTTTTCTTTTAAATATAAAGCAAACAACCAAAATTAGTCATGTGGTGGTTGTCCACACTTCAGAAACAAATACCCATTTTTAAAAGGTTTCAATTGAAAGAAAAAGACGGAAAGTGCCTGGTCTTGGTTACATCAGCAAAAATCTTTTCCAGCCTGTAACAATGTCTGTGGAGTTCATGAAAAACTTGTGTTCTGATAACCCTGTATTTCACTGTGCTTCCTTTTTTTCTAGCTCTCTTTCTCCTGACATATTCTGCCGTTTTCTCACTTTCTGCTCTCTTCTTTTTCCCTCTGTGCATTTTCCCATGCTTTCCTGACTGAAACTTCTAAGAAAGTCAAGGAATTTCAACTGAAAGCATAGTTCATGGTTGCCTTATTAAAGGTTATTCTCAAATATGTCCAAGGAAGAGCACTCGATAGTATTCCAGATCAGTTCATCCCAGGATTTTACCTTGCTCCAAAAGTTTTTCTTTATTTGGTGTCACACTTAGCCTTCTGTTTTTTCCTAAGATTTGGAAAATTTCTTTCCTTCCACATATTTAAGCTAATTTCTTTATCAGCTCAATCTGTTTGCTACACTTTTGTCCAATTAAATCTCCAACTTTTGGAATAAAAAAATACTTCTTTACATTGGTTCTTTAAGCTGGTTCTTTACCCGAGCTACACATTTGCCAGAAAATGAAAATGAAAGTGGATTCATGTATAAATTCCTCCCACCAGCTCTCTCCCTCAAAAGCCTATCTGACGATGACCAGCGATCCCTAAAACCAGGCTTAGCCCATGCCAGGTGGTTTCTGCTCCCATCAGAGGCTGACAAGCGCTATTCCAGTGTGCTTCTGCAGTTCCAGCAACCAGAAAGTGGCTTCTAAAGTCACTACATTAGTTTCTCAGACAGTGGAGGCTCTTACACACCCTTATGTACTGCACATCATCTGCCAGCTTTCCATCCCTTCAGTCAAGGCATTTCCCTGAGATTTAACTTTTTCTGTAACCGAATGATAGTTTACACCCAGTTTTATATTGTATCTCTGCAGAACCAGTGCCACAATTGCATTTTTGTGCCTTAATACACTTGCCTAATTGACCTAGCCTGATGAAAGTACATCAGATTCAAAAGTGGTAAAGATACTGAGTAGTCAAATGAAGTAACTGAGGGATTTTTTTAATCAGTTCAGATGTAGGAACTGTAGCATTTAGTAGATAACCTTGCACGTTAAGTCACTGTACAGCTCTATGTGACAGGAGACCCCGAGTTCAGTAGCAGAGACCATGGCACAGACACTGTGACTCCAAATTGCAGAGGAAACCTCTGCCAGACACTTCCGACCTTTTTATTTACTGTCAGCTTTTATTTAAATTTGTTGAAGAGCAAAAGTGAACATTTACTGAACCCATACAAAACCAGATATAAATTACCACCCAGGGAAGTTTGTCCACTGCCTTTCTCAAATTTAACAAGTAAAAAACATTTCTCTGTCAGACTCTTGTCCCAAAAATAGCTTTTCCTAGATCACAACCAACTCATCTGCATGTTCATTTTAAAAGTGTATTTGAAATATCATTGTTCACCCCTTTAAATCCCAGTTATTGTTTAAAACATTGAAAACATCATTACTGAACATTCTACATTGTAGTCAGTTCAGTTTTCAAGTTTCAGAATTGATGTTGGCAACTTCAGCTCTCAGATGGCTCCCTGAGGTCCATTTACTTAATTCATGTACATAAATGTGACCTCTAAAATACTGGGAAATGGATGGAGGTGTGGAGTGGAAAAGTAAGGACAGCAGAGTAAGGAAAATATTGGATGTATTGATGTGCGCTAACCTTAGATACAAGCCAATTAGTTTGTGCTGCTCAAGTATCAATTTATGTAGCTTAAAATCTTAGAAGAAAAAAACCTCCATATTTTCATCTTCTTTCTTTCTCTAAAAAATAAGTTCAAATAAATAAATAACAGCAACTACTTTATCTCAAGGGATAACTTCCTTTGAAAACTAGAAACTACTTAGCAGGCAAATGCTTTCCATCATTAGGAGTTAGCACGAGGTTCAAGAGACTGACCGAATTATTATGTGGGAAAGTACATATTGCGGCATTGTACAATCTGTCAGATTTTGGAATGCAGTTTTCAGAAATGTGAAACTTAACTACTTTGTCCCTTTATTTTTCATATCACTGCATTCAGGAAAAGTGAAAGTCTTGACTAACCTTTCGTATTCACAAATTGTATCTTAACAGCATTTTGATGTAGAATTTCAGTGCCAGTTTTATTTTCCACATTAACTCTTAAAAATGAGAACACACTTGAAGGTCAGAAGCACAAATAAACCCTGTCAGGGTTGAATTCCCTCCATCACCCCCTTGTTGCTCTGACAGCATTAAGCAAGGGACAAAAAGGCAAATGTTAATAATGAAATGTCAGCCTGGGTGTTTGTCATTAACACTGAATGTCCTTGTCCTTATGTGTACTTTTTTGTCAGTGCCCTCACATTCTTTCAAAACACTCTTTAGGAGAAGAAACTGCAAGAGAAAATCAACAAAATATCAGCTAAAATGGGAGATGTCTTGACATGAGAAAATATTCAGTGTGATTATTTTGAGATCATGATGAGGACTCAGGATTTCTTCAGATCTTGAATCACTTTCAGATTGTATTCATCTGTCCTTGATGAATACTCCCTAATGTGGGGTTGGTTGTTCCTTGGGAGAGATCACACAAGGACATCATTAAAGAAAAATGCCTAGGTAATCTATGGCTTGTGTCTAGACACCTACCACTTTTCCTGCAAGTCTGAAGAGCTGGTCCTACAGCATTCAGTGCACTCCCACTGATGGCTTATCTTCATTTGCTGGTTGAAATTTACATCTCTGATATTTCTCCATCAAGTTAAGAGAAAGAAAATGACATATGACTAACAAGCAGTGGTGGGGATGAACTAGTCACAGTATTAGCAACCTGGTCACATCACTAATCTAATCATGTAGTCATGTCATATAACTAGTCACTGTTTGCAGCTGACATCAGCTCTCAGGCTCTGCATACCAGAGGTGTGCCAGAGGTGTCGCAATATCAACCAGCAACTAAGAACCACACAGTAGCTCATTCACTTCCTGCTTCCTTGCCCCCTCCCCAGGCAGGATGGGGAGAAGAAACAAATCAATGTAAAACCAGCAGGTTGAGGTAAGAAAGATAACTGAAATTATATAAAATATAACGATAATATACATAATACCAACAATAACAATACTGATAATATTAATAGGGAAAACCAAAAGTGCAGAAATGAAAATTCAGAAAACACAAGTGATGCATAATAGAATTGCTCACTACCCACTGACAGATAACCAGCCCAGCTCAAGCAGTGATCATACCCTTCCAGGTAACTGCCCCCAGTTTATATAGCGGGCATGACATGCTGTGGTATGGAATACCCCTTTGGCTAGTTTGGATCAGGTGTCGTGTCTCTGCTTCCTCCTGGTTTCTTGTGCCAGTCCTCACTGGCAGAGCATAAGAGATGGAAAAGTTCTTGTTCAGGGTAAGTGCTACTTAGCAACAACTAAAACATAGGTGTGTTATCAGTGTTGTTCTCAGACTAAAGCCAAAACCCAGCTTTGCATCAGCTGCTAGAAAATATAAGAAAATACAAGGAAATTAACTCTATCCCAGCTGAAACATGAGAGCAGATAGTAGGTTGGCTTTGATCTGAGCTATTGCTTCAGTCAGCACCTTCTCTCCTTATGACAAACCAGTTTTACCTCAAGCAACTTTCACTTCTGTATCTTTCTCAGTCTGGATAAAACCCACTGCCCAGGCAGGGTGGGTAGCTAAGCTGACACACTTTGCTGCAGAGTGAGATATTCCAAGGAAATGGGTCTGCCTAGACTAGGTCTTCCTAGGCTTTGGTTTTGGCCACTGAAACAAGGGACTGTGTTGTCAGTGGATATATTTCTCCATTGTATTAGGGGTCAAGCAAGTTAGGCTGTTATGCTGAGCTTGTTAAGATGGTCCTAGAGGAACAACATTATTGAAAGAGGGGATCCAGCAGTGCCCAGCATTCCCCCCATCCTACCAAGGACGTCTACAAAGCATTCATGTTACAAAATAATCAGCCTCAGCCAAACGTTTTAAACAAAGAGAAACTGCCTTCATAGAATGATAAAGCTAATGAAGACAAGTTTTACACTGTGCAGTAGGTCTATCACGCATAACATTGTCCTGGCCTGGAGTTTGGCAGAGATTTGTGGTTTTGAGCTGCTACTGACACTGTAGCTTTGATGAGCTGGCCATGGGGTTTGTTTGTTTGTGTTTCTGTGTGTTTGCACTGGCAGTTTATTTTTATTTATCATTTGTAATGTACTTCTCCAGTCTGTCTCCATCAGGATAACAGAAATAAATTGACCTATGAATAACATACAACAGAAGAAATGGAAATCATCTGCTTTAAAATTCAAAAGATAGCAGTTTGTTTCTTAACCTGAGATAGACTTTTGAACTATGAAATGAAAATGGCCAGTGCAATTTGTGGTACGTTCTAGTCAAATAAGACAGAAAACTACCTCCTGTGAAATGAACCTACTTTAGAAGAGCAAGTGCACAGCTGTGGAACAAGCCTGTGCGTTCTGGATGCAAAATGGTCCAAAGACAAACACAGACACAAGTTCTGCTGCAAATGAGTGTTGAAAACTCCTTACCAAAACACCCCATGCTTTGGTTGCAGCCTGGTGTGTTGGTTATCTCAGGAAGCTGTCTGTAATCAGGAATCCCTGAGACAAGGCTGTGCCTCTCCTTCCACAAGCACCAGCTGTGTTTGTTGGGTAACATGGGAGGAACTTCAGGGGGCTCTGCGTGGGTGCAAGTAAGCTTTGTAAGCTTTGTCCTGTGGGAGCAGCATTAATCAGTGCAGCTAAGGTTCTGACTTGGGAAGAAATCTCTGCAGGAGCTTTTCTACTTCTATATACTAAACCTAAAAGATAACTGAAAGACAGTTAAGAGAATGAAACTAGAAAAAGATCTGCCATGGCCCCTTATTACTGTTAGGGGCAAATGCTGATTGCTACAATTTTGGAGTCAGAGATAGAATGAGATGGATTAGCACATAAGTGTTTTTAAGAGAACTTGTAGCTCCTGCAGGTAAATTGTTGAATAGGATGAATTTCCCAAGATATTCTGATAATTGTTTACGAAGGTAGTTAGTCTTCTGTACCGGTCATTTACTTAGTTCTGCTCAGCAACTTCTTCAAATATAACAGACGAGAGGAATAAAATTGAACCAGTGAAAGTTTTTATTTGGTTAATCATTTTAAAAGCCTAAGGCTTCAACCTCAAAATCTGTTCATGTTCTACCAGTCTTTTATAAAATCAAATCTTGTTCTACCCATGTTTTAGAATCTCAAAATCTCAATTTGTAGAGGAAAAACTTTTCCTGTTCCATTTTTTTTAGGATTCACACTACAAAAAATGAATTTTCAGCTCAAAGGCATATTAAGCACCTCAGGCTCCTCCATGTTGCATTCACGTAGTCTTTAAGTTATCCTGACTTGCAGGTAAATTAATATTAACATTTGATTGCCATGTTCTTTCTTTTAATACTGTATATTTATTCTTGCTTCAGCAGCATATTTACTGTAGGAAATCCCTCTGACTGTTTTCCTTTGTAGCCAGCAAAGCAATGACAGGGAGCACTGATGTCCATGTCAAACAGTATCTGTACATCTTGTGGAGGACAGTCCAGTTCATTACTTATGATTTTACAATGATTTCTGTGCCTTATAGCTCTTTTCACTTCATATGCTGGTATTTTGTTTTTAAAAAAGACAACAATGGATCTTAAAAATGCCTTAAAAAATATAGGCACTTTTTTTTTTTTTTTTTCCCAAACAAAATCTTAAAGTAATTAAAAGAGAAAATAAAAATCAGAGGCTTTACATTACAGGACTTCTTTGAAGTCCGCTTAAGTAGCTGTAGATGACTAATGACGCCAATAACTTCCTGATCATGTATTATCTCTAGGATGGGAGAATTCTAAATTAATAAATAAATTATAACACTAGGTATTGGATCTGGGAACCTTTTCTTTTTAATAAAGGACAGAATCTGATTTCATCCCTGGTGGTGTTCTAGGCCGGGTTGGACATAGCCTTGGGTGGCATGGTTTAGTGTGAGGTGTCCCTGCCCATGGCAGGGGGGTTGGAACTATAAGATCTTGAGGTCCTTTCCAACCCTATCTATTCTATGATAAAATTGATGGTAATAGTAAAAGTAGACACCAGTGTGCTGAGTGGTCCTAGTGCGCTTGCACTTGCACTGATTGTCATATGTGTCTATCAACCTGTTAAAACTCACAAACTGGGAAAGTTTGTCAAACTCTATCTGAGTAACAACAGATGGAGAAAAAAGAGTGAAAACTCTGGCAGAACTAGTTAGAGACAGTGATGAGATATCCCTGAGTAGGGTTTATTTCTTTTTCTAGGCATAGGGATTTTAAGCATCACAGTTTAGAGATTCACTATCATTTTGCTGCCAGGGAAACATTAAGCAACTGGTGTTCAAATAAAAACTCTTCATCAAAATGTTAATAAGATTTCACTTCAGAAAAAAGCTGGTTACGTACACACTATAAATACAGACAGTTTGGGATAGTTGCATGTATTACACCTTTCCTAGGCACAGAATTGGCTTCTGTCTCAAAGTTGTAACTCCTGAGCAGTGAGGAGCCCCTAAGAGCAAAATTCAGATCAGCATGGAAAGAGGGTTTCTACTGTAGCTGATTTATTTTACTAAGTTTATTCACCAGAAAACGTATTTTGGGATGATCGGTATACATGAATATTTATCAAATTCCCAAAGAATTTTATCAAAAATGTGTCACAGAGAGGGAGCAAAGTAATGTCAGAGAAATTAGCACGTCTCTTCTTTGAAACACAAAAACATTTTTGGATTTCATTTGAAACTTTTCATTACATAAATAATTTTTAAGAAATAATGTTTTAAGTCTTTGAAAGATAAAAAGTTACCAATAAGTATCTGGTTTGGTCTTTAAAATTGGGTTTGTTAGTTCAAAATTTTGCTGAGAAATCTCTACATTTTTATTTGAGATTGGTCAATGACTGGCCCTGTTTTCTGTGCCTCCTAACAACTGAGTTAAAGTCTAACAATGTCACAGACACATATGCCTGGAAATGTAAACACTGAAAAGATTTTTGGTTTCCTATTTGTGCTTATTGCATTGTATGGAAGTAATTTGTTTATAATCTCAATGAAATTACTAGTTTATTTTGCAATAATTGCTAGACAAGATTACTCTCTTTGCAAGTTTTGCTCAGGCACTTCACAAAGGCTTAGAAGATAAACACGGTATTTAAAAAAATTCTGAAATGTTTTTAAACTGCTTTCTTTGCACACTGTGTATTTAGAGGCATAAGTTTTCTTCATCAGAATTACTTTCTTGGTTTCAGTTGTCATTAATGAATCACCCAAATGAGTATTGGGTTGGTACATTTATAGCATAGTGTTAGTTTAGATATCCATTTGGGTTATTCTACATACAATATTCAGTAAAATATCAAATGTTTGCCAGAGTAAATTCCAGAATGACGTATCCTGTCAGCACACTGAATATCATTAGTCATCCCTGTACAGTAAATACAGTATCTTAAATGGACTTAATTATTATTGATGCCATTTGCAACAAGTAATGATATTATGTCTAACACTACCAAAAACTAAATTTTGTGTGGAGTACATGCTGTTTCAAGCAATTCTCTTTAACTTAAAATATCACAGAATTAATTTGCAAATATAACTTATATTAATTTAAAATGTTAGAAATAGCTTCTTCAAATCAGGTAATAACATTTCTAGGAAACATTCAGTGACCTTAGGTAGAGAAGATCATATTCCTCACAGATTAACATTATATAAAATATTATATTGAAGAAATAGAATTATAATGCAACCAGATAAAAGGTACAAATTTTTGATGGCTTGAAGCATTTCCATTAAAATCTACTAATGTCCTTCACCTTTAAACTAGCTGGCATAGTAAAATTACTCCATAATATTTCTAGACTGATTTATAGGCCAAACTGGTTCAACTACTGTGTGCAGGATTAAGCAGCCATCAGGGAGATGAAAGAGAAGAGGAGATGACTGAAATTTGGATGTGATCAAAATAATTTACTGATGTTCCCAAATCAACATCTTTGACTAACAGCAGTGACCACTGGAAAGTCATAACCTAGGAAAGAAAAGGAGGTCTAGATTTTGTGGCCAGGTCAAGCTTTGCAAGAAGAAAAACAGACCCAAGAAAAATTTGAAAGTAAAATTGGTACTATGAACTAGTACGAAATGTGAGGCTCAACTCTCTTCTTTGTCGCCGTCAATTAAACTGGTAAGAAATAAAACCAGAGGAGACTGTTTTTAATCCTTATTTTTACCTTTTTATTTAACCATGAAGCAAGTAAATCAGTGTCATTCCATTAATTCATTCTTTCTGCAGGGACACTCAAGAAGCCTAAACTGAATTACCTAAATATTAAAATTTAAAGCACACTGAGCAATATGCATTAGACTTCTCTGGCAATTCCCAGAAACAGCTTTCATTTATGAAAATTTTATTTGCTTCTGAACAATCCAAACCATTTCATCCTGATTTTCTGAGCAGAAGTATAACATGGTTTAACACCTGCCTTTTATTCATACCTTTGGATAAATGGTCTACTGCTTCTCAGGAAAGTTCTGAGAAACTAGACATTCACAGAAAAGTTTAGATTATTTCTATGTCATAACAAAACTTTGCAAACTTTTCTTTAATATATCCTGAGTGATATATTTTAATATATAGTTCAACAAGAAAAACACGATTAAAAAGTGCTACATATGTCCAGCATTAATGGTTAACAATTTACGGAAAAGAGATTCATTAATACAAAACATAGAGGATAAAGCATAAAACCTTTACTTTACAATTATTTTACTGGGCAAAACAACATGTAAGTTCCATTAGGATATTTCTCTTGTATTTTTAGCATTTTCTAACCTATGTAAAAGGTAGACTACATAACTTTATGAGGACTGGCAACAATGATGATAACTTTTTATGCATGTGTAGCAGCAGGATGCTGTGTATATTTCAGGATTTGTGATTAATAACTGAATAACTGTTGGTTGAACATGCTAGGGGAAATGTCATAATGTTGAACTCAAAAGTTAAAATATTTGAAAATGATGGGGACAGTCTTAATAAAAAAAGATTTTCTGCACAACCTACTGCACAGCAACAAGAGTCTCTTAGGAATGTATTATGAAAACTACATGTAAAGAACCTGTTCCCCAATGTGCTGAGCCAAATGAAAAATCTCACAGCCCATTATGAAGGCAGCAGGACATAATTATGGTCTTTGTTTAGATGAAAGGAGGAAGAGATGTAGAGGCGCTCTTTTGTTTGAACAGCAATTCAAGGTTAGGGCAGTGTGCCTGGATTCTATTTTTTAACAAAGAGCTGTTCAGGTCTGTGGACACAATACCTGGCATGTGAAGCTATGTACCCTTCAAACATTATTAGGTAATAAAAGAAATAACTAAGTGGGATGAAGGTAAAAGAAACACTTTCAGAAAAGTTTTCAGAGTCTTAAACCTAACAGTGTATTTGTAACCTAAACACGAGAGTGCTCTCTGTGCACCCCTCAGACTCCCTCCTTGACAGTTACTGAGCACATCCTGGCACACTGTCCTTCCCTGTACCACAGAGGAATAACTTCAAGATATGGGTAACAAGATGCCTACTGGTATCATGGTTATGTTCATATTAGAAAGTGTACAAATGCAACCTGGCTTAGTATGGCCCAAGTTGGTCCCAGTTGAAAGTCTAGCTCACAAAATCTCCAGGGTTTTACACAAGAATGTAAAACATAGGAAATTGATGTGGTTTCACCTGTGATTTAGGCAAAAAATGTCTTTACATAGAATTTTACCCAACATCTGTATCGACATGGAACACTTTAAATATAGTGAAAAATGAATGGGCAATAGTCTACATTTGTGACTGGGGAATTTCCCCTGTGTTGGGAAAAGCCTTCATAGCATAAAGCTGGAGAACACATTTTCCAGCTGATTTAAGGAAGGCAAGAGTTGCTACTTCTCTGTTCTTTGATACTGCTACAAACTGAATAAAGAAAAATTTAATAAAACAGGATTCTGAGCTGAATAGAAGGTCATGCTTTATTCAAGTTATAAAGAAGAAGAAAATATACAAAATATAAACTCATTCTGTATTGAGACATCAAGTTCTCTTGTGCACAAGCTGAAGTCCTTGTTGCAAATTTGTCTTCTAACAGCATCTGTGGACCTTGGCTCATATGTTGAAGCTGGAAGGCTGCAATGATTCACCCCAGGGATTTCTCCTTCTCCTCTTGGGTATTTCATACAGCTGGTCCTGAAAGATGCTGTCTGAAGTAAACTGGCAATGATTTTGGTTTGTTTTGCTTCCCTGGCTGTGACACTGGAAAGCTCCAGACCTGTCAGACCTCCTGCTGAGCTATGATGGGGTCAGGGTGGCATCTTTCTTGAGCGGAGCTGGATGGGCAGACTGAATAAGTTATGACATAACCTGGCCCAGTTTAATCTGCGCTATGTTCAGGAAGATACAATAGCATCAACACAGTACCGCTTCCTTGGTTGCCCAAAGTCCTACTGCCTTCAGCAGAACCTTTATTGGCAAGACATATAGTGAATTTGAACACTGAAGCTTAAGATGTTTTAAAAAAATAGGAATATTAGCCCTGACAGGGACCAAAGGACAATTGAGAGCTGAAATTGTGTGCTGTCTGGCAGACAGCAATTAGCTGAAAATGGAATTTCTTTGCTTCTCCTCTCTTCATTTATTCTCACAATACAGATCATACATTTTTCATGAGAAGCAAATCTCTATGCAGATAAATGTCTCCAGAGAGCGCAACTGGGATGCAAGAACCTGTTTTGAACACTGTGATAAGGATCTTTTTGAAGCTACTGACTACAGTGCAATACTGTGACGGTTTAGGTCATATAATGGAATTTGTATTGTGTCCTACTTCACCAAAGATACAACAACCACTTGACCTAAATGAAAAAAACAGATCAAGAAGAGGGAAACACATTTCTCATTTATTCTCATCTCTTCATTGATGCTTTCAGAAAACTTTACTTCTTACTTCATTTTGTTTGTATTATGTTTGCATTCCATATTTCTGCAACAGAACAATCAAGAGTAAAGCAAGTGACTTTCAAAGTCAAGGTTGAGCTTAAAAGCTTTATTCACTGATATTCCTCGTGTCAATGTCCTGCCCATTTCTTTGAAAATGTATCCCCATGTTCACACATAAATGTTTGCTACTTGCAGTGTAGCACAGAGTATTTGTAACACTTGGATTTGCCAAAAAGCTACGAACACAGATGATGGAAAACTGTCAATCTCCATACACAGAACACAGGAAGATCTACTCTGAACTAATTTAATTCAGTAAATTTACTTAAAGTTTGAAACAATGTTCATAGGCATTCTAGACAGCTGTTTCTCAAAAGGAAGGGGTAAAGCTTATTTTCAAAACATTCCCACGATTTAGAGAAAAATTGCCAGCTCCTATCGTGTCCCTCACTGTAGAGACAGGCACTTGACTACCACTGTGGAATTAAAGTGGACTCTTTTCCATCTTTGAATGCACAGTCAAGCCCCGAGATGGGTCAAATTCAACTTGGGAAAGAAGAAGGAGATGTGGATTAAAAAAATTATTTTCTTGGTCCTGGTATTGTTCAAAGTGACTGTCAACATAATTTAGGGAAGCCTAATGCAATATCTGAAACTTCCCTTATGCTTGATCACCATCAGTCTTGCAAGTGTGTCCTTCCAATGGTGCTCATATGGGAGATCAAAATGGGTCTAAAAATGAGCCCAGGAAGAAGGTCACTGATTTCAGTGGCAGAATTTCACTGCAGCAATAGGCCTGACACCAAATGGATCTCCTTGTCCTCCCCTAGCCTCCCAGATTTTTCTTCTTACTATGCTTTTTCCCATTATAAAGATGGTATAAACACAGGACAGCATAAGAACCACTTTCTCAGGCTGTTTCAGTCAGAAAGCTTGCTATTGCTAGTGCTTCTCCGCAAAGATTTAATAAAATCAGTGACATAGAACGGAAACATAAAATGTCATTAATGGAGACTAATAAGCTTATTGTTCCTAACTAATTGCATTTTCGGATTGTTTGTGCAAGGATACGTATTCAGAAGAACAAAGAAGGCAAGCCAATAATACATACCAAGGTTGTAAGCTATTACGGCAGGCTAAATTCTCTTTAATCTTCAAAACTATTTCTAGAGCATAGAAAAAGCAAAGCAAGCCAGAAAGAATTACGCAGCCTACAGGAGCTGTGTAACATGTAAGTGAGTGTAGTTAACTTCCCAAGAGTTTTACAAGTTAGTCCTAGCAAATATGTTATCCATGGGGTATTATACTGATTATTGCTTTTGGACAAAGTCTTGCCTTCACTATATTCTTTGATCATAAAAGGAGCTCTTGCGTACTGCATTGGTATTTATTTCCTTCTGACTGTAATTTACTCTACTGGAGACTTTTGTAGGAAATATAATCATCAGCAGTCCATGAAAATTTATGCATTCTGTGTCCAAATTACATACATTCACTTAGTGCAAAATAAGATCAAGAAAAGGAAGGCAGTATTTAGAATTTAGTTTTGCTTCTTTCTGATTGTGGAGTTTCAAAATCAGTCCATGAAATAACAGGAGAGAGCAATGTTCTATTTTCCAGATCACAAATAACAAGAATGATGCTACTTCTTATAATAAATGTTTTGAAAAACATGTATCCATAGGATACCCCCAGCCTTCGGAATCCCTATAGAATACAATGGAGCAGTTATTTTGGCAAGATTCAGAGAGGGCTGTAGCTGTCAGGAAGCTCATTACTGCAATAACTCTGCTATCTGCTGTGGTTGGATGCAAAATAGCTCCAGCCATGCCCAGAACATGAGTGTTGTGAAGCCATGGGTGGGCATATTGTGATATGCCGGAAATGTGCCACATGACATGGGGGTCAGGAGAGACCTTTCTGCACCATAAAGTAATATGATGGCAGCTAAAAAGAGCCTTGGTAGTAGGGTCACCAGCTGAGTGAGCTTCCCTTGAATACAGACACCTTTTTTTTAATCTGGAAATTTTGTCTGGGAGGAATGGGAGCTTTAATGAATTATTTGGGGTTCCTGGATACCCTGCAGTACCACTGGGACAGAGGCCCTGACTAAGTTGATGGATATCAAGAAATCCCAGAGCAATATCCACAGTGTGTGCCCACTAGGTCCAGTGCGTTCTGTGTATGCTTAAATAATTAGGGCAGCACATGTGTGGTTTGACACATGTAGATGCCCTGGACCCACTGCATATCTGCCATAAGGCATAGACTCACATATTTCTATTAGAGAGATCCATAACTAGGTCACACATTAAAGTTCCCAGTCTGTGTATCTTCATGTTCAGGATTATATTGGTGTATTTGTGTATATGTATATAAATATAATGTACACATACATATATATAGACATATACTGGCCTTGTTGATACCAGTTCTTAAGCTCTGACAGAAGCCGGGATTCTTTGCATGGAGTTATTGCTCCCTAGCCGGTGCCTGTGCCCCCAGGCACATCAACGCTCTAACAAGCTGATCATTTCACCCAGGAAAGCAGGGCAGACTGCTGAAGCAGGATTGTAATGCAGCTAAAGGTAATGCAGGAGAAATACTCTTGGCCTGCTCTTAACCTTCACATCCAAGCAACTCTTCGGACCATCTCTGAGTCAAGAATTCATTCAGATTTGATTATTTCTGAAGTCACTATTAGTCCTGATTGAGCTTGAGTCATTAATTGTTCTGCGTTTCTTTAGCTAAAATTGGCCTGCTTTGGTCTACTTTGTTCATATCATCTTTTGTAGTAAACCCACTTTTTCATGGAGCATGACAACTTTTGTGTATGGGCCCTAGTAATTCTTTTCTTGGCATTTCTAAATACTTATTTCCTACCAGTGTACTTTCCTTTAAACTGTCTGGGAATAATTGGGTACAAAATAATATCAGTTCCACAGAAGAATCAGTGCAAAAGCCTAAGACAGCAGAAAGATTGGACATTTTCTGTAGCATTTCAATCACAAAGAAATATTGACCTAATAATTGACTAGAGATGTAGAAAGACCAACAATAACAAAAAAGACTGTGATCCAGTGGAAAACTCTCTTTTTTGTTGTTTTCACTGTTCTGAAATATACATCTTTCTGCACTTCTGAGCTGTTCTTTCATTGAGGGCTGACTAAACTCAGCATGATTAGCTCCTTCCTGCTCAGAGGATACGTATTTGGCAACCTTTCAGAGGAAAGAAAATAATAAGCAACTCGGACTTTCCAAAATTAACCAAAGAGCACAGAACATGGTTTACAAGTGCTGCTGAGATTGAAGAAGTGAGGTTTCCAAATGCTCGTTTGCAATTGACACAAGATTTTTTAATTCTGTTATTTAATGACGTGGCCTTTTACCAGTTTCTACAAGACACTGCAATAGCTTCCTTCCTCCTACTGTAGTTTTACTTTGCCAGAGTAATTTAAAATAAACTACATGTGTATTATAGTCAGAACATTTACAAATTAAGGATTAAATTCTGTCCTTACCCATTTGTTACCATATTTTCTTTCAAGATTTCTATAGAAAAAAATCAGTAACTGAGGTTTAATAACCCATAAAATCTAATAGCTGTTAAAACAAAAAAATACAATGCCTCTTGTATCAGACATAGAGTCTGATACTGAGGCTTTTAGCTTCAAACTGATTTTTTCCTCCTTTCTGGTTTCGCACAGGCTTGCTAAGTAGCAGAATTTGGCCAGGAGCATGTATTGCACTGGATGTAGTTCCTGTAATATTCAAAGTACTGTGGACTTAAACAGAAATTTTCTTTCAGGCTCCAGATCTAAGTAAAACTAAAGAATTGAGGGGATGAAAATGTGCTTTTTTAATTTTCATTGAGAGTAATTAATCAGTAATTAATCAAGATCAAGGGTAATTGCAGTGGCTCAGGTTGGGAACAAAAACCAGGTTTATCCTAGGGGATTAATTATAGTTTTTACTTCCAAATAGCTTCCTAACTTGAGTAATGTGACTACTTGTCTATTTTTGGTGGAAGAGGGTGGTACTCTTAATGATGCACCAAGGTAGAGCTTATATTACTAGTATATCTGAATCGCCTTTTTCTCCCATTGAATATGTTCCTTTTCAGACTGAAAAATCATTAGTAAATCTATAATTGCTAGAGTCCAGGACTCTGGTTCAATCCTCCACACCTGGGAGTAGAGAACTTAAAGGCATGACAGCATCACATACTGTTCCCATGGTAACTTTTTTGGCATTGCTGCTTCCAGGCAAATGACAGTACTGATGAATGTTTAAAGAGCAGGATTTCACATGTCTGTTTGAAATACCTCTCAAATCCTGCTGTTGCCTAAGGGAGAAAAACAATAATAAAATACTAATATTAATTATAATAATGTCCTGACTCAAGCACATTGTCTTTAATTCAATTTCTAAGTGACTTGACGTTGGTTTGACTGCATGTTAAGATTCATTTTGGACTGGGCACTTTAATTGCATCTGTTCTGGTAAAGGCTACCAGGGTGATTTTTCACGAATACTTTTGCTCTTGGTATTTGTTTTAAAATCACTGAACTGATTCTTTATTTCTGGGGTATGAAGCTTGCCATGGGTTATTCTGCTAGCCTTCATCAGCCCGAGACAGAGGAAGAGGGGTATTATTTCATCCTTCGGTGAATGTTCCAACACATGGCATTAGACATCCCCCCTTGTGCCCATCCTCACAAGCATTCAGGTCTTGTTGCGATTTGTACAGCGGTGGTCTCCCCAGGAAAGCTGGGATCTGTTTATGGACACTGAGGCTGGAGCATGGAAGGAGCAGAACTTTGTCCAGTCCTGAAGCAGCATCTATTCACATATAAAGTAGGTGAATAGCTCCTTCCTTATCCTATAGGGCAGTCTTGCTGAGCAGCTTGGGGTGAGCACCCAGTGCAGGGCCCTTGCTTCAGCTCTTTATGCTGATCATCAGTATGAGAGGCATTACCTCAGCAGTGCTTCACTGGATTAGTCCATTTGATCTTTTGTACTGCTTACTAGCCTGATTAGAGAAACTTCACTGGTGTGTTAGCTGTCCTTGACTTCCAGTAATTACTTTTCAGTTCCTAAGTTACTTTTTCCCAAAAGCATAAAAGATCACTTTTCTCCAATAATACCAAATGCTGCACAGCAAACCCCACATTTAAACATACCCCCAAATACAGAAAGATGAGCAGACAAAAAATAGCAATACCTTGGAATAGAAAATTTTCATTAAACCAAGGAGAGAATAGAGAAAAGAGAAGCTGAATTATAGGAAACAAGGGGTTCCTGCACAACTCTGAGGCTGCTCTGGTAAAAGCTTTTTTACACATGGAATTTGAGCTGATGCTGATCCTCGCAACCAAGGAAAACGTGACTGCCAAGGTCTGAAAAATAAACAGCACAGTTCTTGCTGAAAATTTGTAGCAGCAATGAATATGACAGATAATTTTGTACTGTTTTTACAAGAAATAAAAATATGTAGCATTTTATTGAACATGCCCTTCTTCTTCTCCCAGTGCTCTTCTTCATGGTGACTCCAAGTGGCAGATAAACTATCTTTACCACTGAAATGCTGTTTGTAAAATAGAATGTCTGGCACAGTGGGCAGATAAAAGCATGTTTTGTTAAACCCAGTGGTTGCTTATAATACTGCTTAAGAAATGGGCTATGGGGAGCTAACAGCATATTAAGGGAAGTTAATAGTTCTCAGGAGTGCTCTAGTTATGTATCCTAGACTGGACGATTCACTACACTGCTTTCCCCTCCTGCGCACAAGGGTTTTCCTCTGTAAATGTGGAAAAAAGAAAGGAGTTATTGTTACAGATAGACAGCATGCTGAGCCTTCAGGGAAATAGCGCCATTACTAGAGAGGTTTTGCTTAACATTGAACTGAAACCTGTGCTACCAAAGGACCAGAAACTACTACTTATTGCTCTGCCTTCTGAAATTGTTTCACAAATGAAAAGTAAGTGCTGAAGTGCTCAAGAGCTGAAGGGCTGGCTATGGGATGTAACAGGAGCAGGTACAGATTCATATCATCACTGGAGCATACCTGCAAGCTTCCAAATATTTTGACATATCATATACACAATCATATACACAAATTTGTCTGCTTGAAATCACTGCATTGATCCAGCCTTTGGGCAGAAAGGGTGACAGGTAATACTGAAACAAACAGCCACTAATATTAATTGGTAATACTTACATGCATTAACAAATACGCATAAAACCTCATGGTTTTTTCCAGCCTCAGAGCCATTCTTTTGCCTTGTAACAATGGTAACTTGAACAGGGATAATCACATTGTTTATGGCAGGTAAATTAGATGTCAAGGATTTTGTTTTCCAGCTGGGATCCCACAGTCTCACATGGCATGGCATTTCTGCATTGCCCTTTTGTACAGCAGACTTGTCACCCCTGACTAGGAACACCCAAAATCCACCCAAGATCTGGATGATCTGTCATCTGTTCTGCTAAAAATGGGTGACAAGGAAGAGAAACAGAAACTAAGTAACTGACACACAGTTATACAAAGTTTTCCCTACTTTTAATTGGAATCATAAGGAAGCCAAGAAGAGTCAAAACAAATACTATCACCTGTATTTTAACATTTGCTTGGAATAATAAATACTGATACATGCTATCTGTTGGAATCACAGTTATTTACTATTTATGTCTTTGTAGCAATTGTACTTTAGGGAATGCATGAGATTCCCAGGACTGTACAAAGAGTTGATTTTACATTCTACCTTTACAGAAACTTTCTGCTAACAGCTTGCCTAGATGGAGGCATTAAGAAAAGTTAAAGCAATCTGACTAAAGTAGTGAAATTAAAGCATTTGGTACCTTTGGATAAAAGCTCTCTTTTTAAAACAACCACTGCCATTCCGCCAAAAAAATCCCACAAAACAAACAAAAACTGTACCACACTATGACCGAATCCTTTTATTAAAATTATCTTCACTGTAATTGTTTTCTGGGTAAAAATCAAAACCAAGTTTCCTTTCTGAAGGTTTGTGGGATTTTATAATCACTTTTCAAACTCTGTATGAACTTCTGCGTTAGCGTTTGGGCAGGAAGCAATCAAGGAGAGCTCAAGTGATGAGAAATTGTCCTCACTCCAGCTGAGTGGACAATTGCATCAGCAGAGCAATCTTTCCTAATTGAAGAAAAAGATGAGCAGTTGGTCAAGATGCAATGAAGAGGAAGACATCACAAACCCAAAATGTTAATTCCAAACCAAATGATGTATTTCTGACTCCACAGAAAGTGGGGAGAGAGGAAAAGCATCCAAAGAGAGCAATCTTGGCAATTTGAAAACTGTGACAGAAAAAGAAAGAAAGTTAAAAGGTGGCTATTACTCCTGCTTGTGCCAGGAAGCTGCCCATCCTCACATGCACAAAGTGGGCACATGTCAAACAAAATCATAATGAAAGAGCAAAGGCAAGTTGCAGGATGTCAATGAGACAGGACTTTCTTCTCTTAGAGGACTGACCTCTGGCTGTGCAATTATAAAGTAAATTCCAGGTTTTCTGCAGGCTATGTCAAACAATAAAAAAGAAGTCATGGAGAATGAGTGGAACCTTATAATATCTCCCCTGTCATGTCAGCCTGGTGCCTAAGCAGGGACCTGACAGTCATAGGTGGACCATGCATCTGGGATACTACTACAGTTAGGCTTTTTAATAAAGAAGAAAGTGGGTGTTGGTCGCTACAGAAACTTCTGGTTGTCTTTCAGTCACAGTCATTATGACAGTATTTAGCACTTCTGATGTTAAAACTACATGTGTGCTCCTGGGGCCATTTCCAATAGTAAACACATGTATTATCAGGAGTTCTTTTCTGTAGCCTACCAGAGAAAAATAAGCTTTGGATGGAGAAAACTTGTCTTAATCTGTCTCCTCCAGGAAAGTTAATAAGCTGAATATAAGTTTCTCTGGCTGAATAGGGCACATCTCCTGGCACAAAGATTCCTGTGATTCTTCTCTGAAGAGTATGGATGATGAGTTTTCCCCTTTCTTTTCTAGCAGGCAGTCCTTATTTTGCTGGTTTTTTTTCACGAAATATGGAGAAATGGGCAAAATGCTGCTGACAGCAGCAGGCGAGCTGTAAGAACAGTAAAGACTGACTCACTTTCAAGCTTACATGGGGATTAAATGGATTCCAGAAATTCTTGGAAGTAACTGAGGAGCTGGCAGAGGTAGTCTAGGCTTGATAGGGTGCAGGTATACATATGTGCACTAGTGATGCAGGTGGCACACACCCCATTGCTCTTCCCATACAAGGGACAGTGATGCCATGCACCCTGTCCTGCAGGAGAGCTAATTTTTTGTGATCTTTGCATTGCCATGGATGAGCAGTTTCCACACCCAAAGGGAGCTGCACCATTGGTGCTATACTGCAACCTGCCAAAGAGCTACATATCCTCTTGGGAAATATCCTTGAGAGATGTGTGAACATGGGCAAAATGTATATGTAACAGCCATGGAAAGAGTCAGTTAATGGGAGCAAAAAATGTTGACAATATCCTTGATGCTTACAGGTAAGCAACTAATATGCCCATGGGTCACCGAATGCTAGTGACAAATCGCTCTTAACTTACTATGGAGATTACAGGAACAGACCCTGCTTCTTGCATCTGAGATGGAAGACCTCAATCCTGACCAGGTGCTCAGATGAACCACCAGAACTTGTCCTGCATGCTGGCTGGGAGGAGAACCCAGCTCGATCTGGGAGGGTGGATGGCTTATCCCTGGGAGTCTCACTGGCTGGAATACAGTCCATCTGTTTTGCTGGCTCACTACTGCAGCTGCTGTTTCTGTCTTTCTTTCTTTTAAGATTAATTTCTTGCTCCTTGGGCTCAAACATCGGCACATTTGTTGTGAGCCAGCAAGAAGCAACTGAGTAATTAAAGTCTTACCCAGATCACCATTTGGTCTTTTTGCATTAGCCCCCACCAGACAGCAAATTATAAATGAGAAGTTTCAAAGACAGTTTTTGCTGCCTATTAGCAAACCCCTAAGCAGCATGCCTGAATCAGAGGACAGTGTCCTGCCATGTTAACATCTGTGCAAAAAACAATCCCTCCCACTCACTTCCATGGGGACAGTTTGCCACATGAGATTTAATTTGGGCTGCAGCACTGATTTTGTTATGTTTATCTGAGAGCACATAACAGTCCTTACAGAAGCAGTGGGGCTATTATTAAATTCTGTGTCGATACAGTTGTAATTCTAAAAGAATATTAATCTGATGGCGTCAGTAAATCTGATGGCGTTAGTAGGACCTAATTTCCAAATTAAGCTTCTTTGTAGCAGAGACGGCTTGAAATAACTAGCACAATTTTTGTCTTTACTATTCACCCCTCTTGCCATGTATGCATTTATAGTCTCTTCTTCTTCTTCAAAAAAGGAGAAAGGGCTCCACACAAGCACTTTGCAGCCCTTGAGACCATTAACGTCCACAGTGATTGTTGATCTCTCTGAAGCGTGCACTAGCAAACATGAGAAAGCAAAAGCAGCAAGTACCCAAAACTGTTACCTCCCCTTATGCCTAAGCCACAAGAACTTTCAGGCTGTCCCAATACCTCAAAGATATTTGAGGTATATGGAGGATATTTGCCTATGGCAGGGGGTTGGAACTAGATGATTTTCCAACCCAATCCTGTCTGAAATTCTGTAATTTCTTTAAAAGAAGTTCTGGATGGAGAGAGTTTGGTCTGGGTCACGTTCACCTCTGCAGGTGACTGTTTCAGAAAATACTCACCCAAAGGTCTGACTATGAAAAAACCATCACGCAATACCGCAGTCACATTCGCGAGCCTGTTCGTGTGAATGACTTATGCACATAAATGCTCCTTAGGCATTAATGATTCTTCTGTCCCACTGGCATTAAACTTCTGCATTCCTTGTAAGACTTTTCAGTGAAAAGTCACCTGCTTGACAGCTAATTAGTACCTTCTAAAATAACATTCTTTTTAAGTCATAATCCTGACATGCCAGCAGAAGGTTAGGGGAGCTTTTCTGAAGCCAAGCAGTATGTTACAGTCCAAAAGCAGAACCAAGCTATGAGCTTGGCTCTTTTCTACCTGGAAACTCCTTTTCCAGGTAGTTTATCCTCATTCATAACAAACAGTAGGGAAAGAGCAACACTGCAGAATTTAAGGTTTGTAATACAGAAAAGCAAATATTTTATTTTCATTCTTTAGGAAAACAAAAAGGTTGGTGCTGGAAAAGGTTCAGGATTTCAGGTTTTACGGATAAGGCTTTAATTCCATCAGAAAGTAGGAGCTGTTGCTTGCACCACCATGAATTTTCAATGATACTCTACTTCCCCTCTGTGGCAGAGTTTGATAGCTCACCAGTCATGCAGCAATACAGCAACGAATGGAGGAGCTTTGTGCTTCCACTTATTAAATAGTTTTAATGAGGAAAAGAAATTAGGAATGGTTATCAAGAACAGTTTCAATGGTATTCCTCTTTTCATTAGTCATTCATTTTTATTCCCATCTTCCACCCATTTCAAAACTATTTCTGTCGCCACTTCAAGGCAGGTTTTTAAAATCTCCCTATTACTGTACTACCAGACTTCAGGCTTGCAGCAATGTGGAAGAGGAAGTACAGCGGAGAGGAGGGTTTGCACTGCACGTGAATGTCTTCAGCACCCACTGGGTTGTACCCCAGCACATGTGGATCTAAAAGGAGCATCACTACCATTGTGGGGCTTGTTGAATTGGGCAATGCCATATATGTGTGCCGCTGCTGCAGAGCGCAATCAAGTACATCCCTATGACATTCCTCTTTAAGTTGAAAACAAAGGGAGGCTGTCCCACAGAACCTTTTCTAGGATCTGCGTTTAAGTGTTTAATAGGATGTCCATCCAGGTGTGCAATTTCTTCTCATAAAAGGAAATCAGATCCCAGGATTGTAAGTCAATATATTCCGGGGGCAGAGAGCCAGAGTTAAATCTGTACAGGGAAAACCTCTTCTGTACAGGGAAAATCCTAACAACCCACAAAGAGAAGGCAGAATAAAACACAACTCCAAACATACATATTGGAAGCCACTGTCTGCTTATTCCCTGCTGTTGCTACAAAACAGTGTTAAATTTTAGGCAATTCAATGATACATTTGTCTAACCTTTATTTATTTATTTTATACGTATAAAATGGTATTTTAATCTCACTGCTTTTTTTTTTTTTCTGACTGAATGCAATTCTTTTTGGGAGCAGTTTCTCTGTAATTAATTCAATTAAATTTCCCTTATTAATCTGAAAGTATTTTACGTCTCCAGACAATGCATATGACCATAGTCTAAACATTAACTATTTCTGTATCTCTGGAAATGTAATATATTGGTATTTTAAATCACTGAAGTCAACTAAAAATGGAGCTGTATCAGTTTAAAAACTATTGACCTGTGAATCTCTGAAATTTTATTGCCTTTATTACAGTTATTTAGAGTGATTTTATATTGATAGTGGTTTTGTCTCTCTATAGACAATTTCTTAATGTCTTATGCCTGTGCATCTTCCATTTTCACGTTTCTTTTTTGTCTTAGCTGCACTAGGCACGGTATTTACAATACAGGATGTGCTGTTTCAGCTGCTGTTGCTCATAAAGTTACTTTTTTGCTCAAGTCCCAGTTTGGGCACAGATCCGAGGCAGGTGGAGAAGAATGGCAATTCTGAACAGGTGGGACAATTTCCTGATAACCCAGAAGGGGCCAGTCAGAGGTTTGCATTGCCATTGCAACAGGTGAGGCGTCCTTTCTGACAAAATGTGGGCACCCTGACTGCGGCAGGGCTGGGAGAGATATATGGGAAACTACAATTTGTACTAGGTAGCAAATATGCTCAAAGTCACAAAGTAGAGCAGGAATTTGAATCCCTAGAATTGTAACCCATTGCATCCATGCTTTGGTTTCTCTGCAAAAGGTGAAAGGTAATGTTTCAGCAGTACCTGTTACAGCTGAAGCTGAGAAACAGGCAGCCCAAGCTCCTTTCTCTGATCCGTTTGACACCGATGCTGCCAGATCAAGATCCAAAACTGGAAACAGGACAACATCTTCAAGAGACATATAGCCAACCTGGGATTTTTCAAGAGCAGCACTGTGTGAGGGTTGCAAAAGCCTCCTCACACAAGCATCTTCCATAAGTCTTTTTATGAGTCGTTATGAAGCTATAAAGATGATCTATGGTTGTTTCCCAACTGTTAGTATATTGAACTCCTCTGTCTAGCAATATGAAGGTGAAACAATTTCCAGGACTGTCATAACATAGATCCCAGAAGAGCTATAGATTTCTTCATTCCACTGGAAACAGAAGGAGGATATGATGGTTCAACTGCATTTTCAGGAGCCATGGGCACAAAGCAACAGCGGGTCACAGTCACACAGGCAATTTTGTGGCAAGCAAGAGCAATTCAGCAGCTGCCTCCCGAGTCCTCTTTCCAAGCGGCTGAAACATTTCCCTGTTCTTTGTCAGGTGAGTTGTTGTGTTGCCTTAGAGAGCTTAAACAGCTCTGCACAGGGTCAGGTGAGAGCTCGAGGCAGCGAGAAGAGCAGGGCAGCAGCAGCAGATTGGTTTGATCTGCTGCAGCAGAGCAGTGCCTAGTTCCAAGGCTAGGATAAGGGATAGAGGGAAGGAGATGTAGCAAGAGAAAGGAAAAGGAGTTGTCTGAAGCCATCCTTTCTTCTAAGCATAGACAGGAGTTGACCTAAAGCCTTTTGGGCTTTTTAGAGTATTTCTGAGGGCATTTTCCTGAAGGTTTTCTCTGCTACACCTGACCCATAGAAACAGAGAAATAAACAAAGCAAATACCTCAATGAAAGTTAGCCTCTTAACTGCAGGGATAAACCACGTTTTTCATTCTTAAGCCTGTGCCTGAACTGGAGCTGTTCTGCTGGGAACATATGTTCTGCGTAACACAAAAAGGAACTTTTTAAGCTTTATCTCACATGTTTACGAAATGTTGTGAGGAAGGGATTGCTAAAAGTCACTAATCCACCATCCTAGGAGGCTGTTCAATCACAATTGCCACAAGCTCTATTGATTGCTCATGGCCTTGTCTAAACAGATCTTGAAAACCTCCAAGTCAGGAGACTCCACAGCCTCCCCCAACACATACTAACCTCATAGTGAAGAAGTTTTTGCGAACGCCCTTTGTTGCACCATCTGCCACTGCCAAGAGTGTAACCCTGATATCTTTGCAGCTATGCTTCAAGCTGCTGTTAAACTGCCTCTCAGCCTTCCCTTCTCCTCGCTAGATGAGCCCACCCCGCTCCTCAAAATTCCCTGGTACATTTTGTATTTCAGGACCCTGACCTTCTTGGCAATCTCTTGCTGGAGGCTGTCCAGTGTCTCCGCAGCTCTCTTGCAGGAATGTGGGGGGCTATCCTGAGCAAAGTGTTTGGATATGGTCTCACTGTCACCAAGGACAGTAATGATTTCCCTTGATCCACTGGCCGTGATACACTGGGCATGTGCTTTGCCTCTTTTGCAATGAGACAGGGCTATTGCCTCTTGTTATGGTGTCCGCTAGCTTGCTTTCGTATTAAAAGGGCCATTCTGTCACCCCACAAGGAAAAAAAGGGACTGGAACATCATTTTTTTGTGGCACTTCTCTTTAGCACTTAACTGAGAGACAGTGTGATGCCTTAGCACTCTCAAAAAGAGTAAATTGCAACAGTAAATACGTAGTAATGATGTAGGTAAAGCTTAACCTCATTGCCAGGAGACAGCAATGAGTTTAGCAAGATCAGCATAGGTTTAAATTCATGCCCATTTTAAAAGTTGTATTACACCGTGTGCTAAAAGGAATTTTCTAAATTTAATTCAAAATTTTCTACATCAAAATGCGGCCAGGGGAGAACCAATTTCTCTCTGAGCACACGAGCCGTGCCAGTCCCAGACTCCAAGCATATGCCTGCAAAGAAGAAGAGCTGCTAATTCCCTGCAATTTAGTCCTTTCAGTACAAAGTGGACGACATGCTGTACTTCGAGATGAAAGCACTCCTGCCTCTGCTTCTACTCTCTATAGTACAGGGGTAAGGAGCTGAGACTGTTCATCTACCATCAGCCCAGTGCTTTCCTAGTTAATACTCTACCAGCAAAACTTTCTGCTTGCTCGGATGCAGGCATGGATCATGAACTTAGAATGAAAGAGAGGAAGTGGTAATTTGGAAAGGTTTTGATTTTTACCTCAGATATAAATCATTTAATGCCTCGCAACAAGACAGAAATTGAAAACAGGTTTTGTCTTCAAATTTACTTTCACCATCATAGAAATTATTCCATGGACTTGTTCTCTTTTTATGTCAAAGTATTTGCAATCCCCAAGGACTCTAAGAGAAAACAGAAAAGCAGCATTGCCTCTGACAGCTTTATTGATAAAAATGCTCAGAAATATACCCACTCTACTATCCCCACAAAGCAGGGAAACTCAAAAATCACTCTTACCAAACCGCAGTCATATCTCTCAGACAAAATATGGAGATTTATGATTTAGCATTCCTTTAAACTCCCATCTTGAACCGTCTTGTGAGGGACTCCTGTGGGCATTCAATCTGGCAGGACTTTCAAAGGGCTCAAGTATTTGAAGGTCTTAATGAAGACTCACAAAGCCTTCCACTATAGCAATCAGCTGAATATCACAGTCTAGATTTATATCAGACCCCATCATAAAATACTTTGGGGAGTCTCCAAGACATGAAAAAATCCTGAGACAAAACTACATAAACTTTCCAATTAGGGGAACAAGGAGGAAATAGGTTCTGAGCCCAACTTATGCCCTTACATGGAGGATGACCTAAATTTCCACCTAATCCAATACAGTTACGGTCTTTGGGTAGTGCTTAGGTCTCATTCGGGTTTTTTTTAGGGAAAACAGTTATACGGAGGTAGTAGGAAATGGATATAATCCATCACCTCAAGTGCCTCAGATGTTCCATCCAGTCCTCAATTAAGTGCACCATAACGGTGACGTAGAAGCTCAAGTCTGTCCTTACTGTCTGGGCAGAAGATTGCCCAACACCAAGAAGCTGATTCTCTAAATTTTTAATTATTTATTGGCAAGGCAGCTATTTAAAGGATTACTGCCGCTTAAACCGAGAAGCAGACAATTGCATTGACCTCAGGTAGTCCTTTGCCATTTTTATTCCATACATCTTGAAGGCAGAGACATTAAGAAAAGGCACAGAATACGGTATCTGTAATATCGTTCAGATCTTTGCCTTTGAAACAGTAAAGAAAACCCCCAGCCCCTGGCAACTGAAAAAGGGAAGACGTGGAAATAGTCTGTTATTGTCAAGAACTTTAATATTTAATACAGTGAAATATGTTTTCCATGAAGAGAAAAACATTTCTGGAATTGCTGCAAAGACCACACTGCTGATCCTGGATATCTTTATTTTATATTGTTTGCCCCTTTTTTTCATAAGGTCAATCATAAACTAGGGCAGGGCTGACAAATATGCCCTCCAACAGTGAAAACACCTTTGAAACATTAATTGTTCATTTCGAACAAACTCACTTTGCTTTGTCTATTATATATTTACAACATGATGCTGAAATATTGAAGCATATAAGAATGAACTTTGCGCTTTAAATTTCTGCTTTAATGGATGTCAGTTCCAGTTAAAAATTCCCAAACCTAACCAAAACCTAAGTAGCTTGGCTATGCAATTTTTTCTGCTTTAGCTTAAGTCAATTTTATGAAATACTGATGATAGACGTTTTCTTCTTGGCTGTCAATGTGTCATCATCGTGAGATTTGCAGTCAAAATATTTAATTTGAGTCATCTATGATACAGTGACTACATCAGTGGACAAAAAAAGGGCTATGGATACTATCCACCCGGACTTATATAATGCATTCAATATGGTCTCCAGCAACGTCCTGGAAATAGATTGATTTCATGGAAGGACTGTTTGGCAAATAAGGAATTGGTTGGATGGTCACATTCAGAAGACAGTCATCAATGGCTAAATGGGAGGGAGGTCAGTGATGAGCGGTGTCCCTCAGGGGGTGCAAAGAGGGACCAGTACAGTTTAATATCTTCATCAATGACATAGTGGGACTGAGTGCACCCTCAGCAAGGTTGTAGATGACACCAAGCTGAGCTGTGTGGTTGACACACCTGAGGAATCTGGAGAAGGTTGACAAGTAGGTCCAAGAGAACCTAATGAGGTCCAACAAAGCCAAGGGCAGAGTCCTGCACCTGGGTCTGGGCAACCCCCCTATATTGATAAGGCTACGGATAAAGGAATTGAAAGCAGCTGTGCAGAGAAGGACTTGGTGTGGTAGCAGATTGAAAACTGGATTATTCGTGTACTTTTTCCCCCCCAACTGCAATTTTAATAAGAAGGCTGAGTCTCAGCTGTGGAGTTTCAAGAATAGGTAGAAATGGTTCTTATTTTCCTTTTCAAGTGACTCAGCAGATGGGGACTGAGGAAAATTGCTCTTTCAAACAGAAATGGTGCCAAATGGGAAGCAGCAACAGGCATCATCACAGCAGGCTTCTCACTGGGGAGAAAATTTCTGTAGACCTTTATTTGCTCTAATGCAGTTTCTGCAGGTAAAAGTACCAGACATGGAAACAGAATTCCAGAGAGTGCTACTCTCAGCAAGGATTTTTCTCTCCTGACTCACAGAATGATGAACCATCACCCCCAGGGCACCCCTGCAGTTAGAAGACAGATGCACAGAAAAGCTCAGATTAGTCCCATTTCAATCAGCACTGCAAAAAATGTCTGTGATGAACATGGACCAAGAACAATTCAGTGACTCAAAGGCTTCCAAACAAACAGAAAATGCTTTATTTTTTTCTTTGTTATTTTCTTCAATATTAGCTTTCTTTTTTTTAATTCCCTTTCCTCTCCCAAAGTAGCTAAGGAACTTAGTTTTTGTATTATTTTTTAAGTATTCTACTTATATATGCAGCTATATATAATTAACAGAAGGAGCTACTTGCACACACAACTGACAACTCCTAAATTAGCATCATACTAGGAGACAATGTAAATCCATGAAAGTCCCAATCTGTTTTCTTCTCTGTCAGCTCTCTTTAAAATTAGGATGCCTATTTTCTCCCAGCTCTTTTATCTGGTGGTTGTTGTTAGACCTGCTGGTATCTCTACCATACCTATGGCAGGCAAGGACCCATTCACATTAGCTTTCACCATGGGGAGTGCAACCTTTGCGGTTGGAGAGTGAAGTTCAGGTTGTTGCAAATGGATGTTCTTCAAAATTCCCCTCTTTCGTCTTGCCTCAATGGCAGTCTTGACTAAGTGAGAGTCTGCACAGGCGGAGAGCAGAACACATTGCTTTGTGCAGCTGAAGTGTGGGGGATGTGGAGCTTTTCCACAGGCAGGAAGGTGACAGCCCTAGAAGTCTATATGGTGTGAATAAAAGGCAATGCAAAGAAAGCAGTAATACATTTTCATGCTGTTAATACTGTACTGGAAGACAGTTGTGGCGAAAAGCGCCACAAGCATTCAGGAGAAAGCTGAAAATTACTTTTTTTCTTTTCTTCCATGTGAGAAATGAACACAAAGCACAAAATGTCAGTGACAGAAGTGTCAAAAAACCTTCAAGCAGCTTTTTCATTTGTTAAATGATAAAAATTGTCTGTTGGGGAACACCTAGATTTTAAGAAAAGAGGGGAGGGGCCTTTACAGAGGGTTACTGGATCATGCTTATGGTAGGTGAGAATAAAGATATTATTTCCATGAGATTGAAATGTAGCTGTTGTTGAGCTGAGGGAAGTGGAGGAGTCACTCTTCTAATAGCATCAGACATGAGAAATTAACTTACAGTGGCAGGTGGAGAGGTTATGCATTCAAAGGGACATAAAACTTAGATGTACAGTTGTCATAACTGACCTTGCTCTCACAACTTACAGAAGCAAAACTTTCAGGAAATGAGCATGCACATTACACACCTTCATGGGAAGTTCACACTGTGACTTTCAAGCTCTAGTTACGACGTCTGTGAATGCACAGGATAAGTTTTAAGGAGTCTGAAAAAAGCTACTTAACAGAACGTATATTACCAGTAGCTTAAAAGCACTGCACAAAGTGTGCTTTCTCACTGCAATATTAAATCAAATTGAAAATACAACAGAAAATGTGCATTACAAATAGCACGTAGCTGTCAAACTGCACCACAGCAATTCAGTACAGTCCTCTGCATCTGACTCTAGAATGCTGCGGGTGCCCTCCTGAGTAAAAACGTGACACAACTCAGAAAGGTCAAAAGAATTAAATGGGCAGGCAAATTCAAAAATCTTTCTGGCTCTGCAGGGCATCCATGAAAGACAGAGCCCTCTACTGGCTTCTGTTGTGATTTCCCCCCCCCGCTCCAAGTCCTTCAGTGTTAGAGATCCAGGTGTCAGCACTGAAAGAAAGTTATTTTGGCATATGCATTTTCTTAGTCTAAATGTATTAGGATGGAGTGCAGTTTAGGTTCCAAAAGCCAATGTTACACATGCAGAAAACTATTTCATAAACAAGGCCAGGATCTTACCAGAATAGCAAGCAAACCTGTGTCAGCCCAGTCCTATAGTCCTGCAAATAAAAAGTCACCAGACCCACACAGCCTGGGTGGAGCTCAGATGAGAGGAGTGCAAAGTTGATGCATTCTGAACTCTACAGTAAATATATCCCTTCAGAAGAAAAATGTCTGGTTTCAAAATGCAAAAGCCAAATCTGTGTAGTTTTGTGTCAGTCAAATGCCCTAACAAAATTACTCTAGATTAGCACAACACTTATTGCGCTTTTCCTTTCAATCATACCACTTAATTTGGCAGAAGTCCTGTAATTTGGAGTCATTTTACTAAAGATGTGTGACAAGTATAAAGGGGCACCAAGTTTAGGCCCACAGCAGAGCTGACAGGCACTCACTCTAGTCCATCTGACCCAACTGCAAAGCATGGCCAGAGCCCCCCTCCCAGCTGCCTAACACCGCTTTCACCACTTCTGTACCCACAAGTGGAGCCAGGTCAAACTTTCATCCTCTGCAGTAGGAGTACGGAGTTTGGGGATGAGAAATTGTCCTCTTTTGGCAGAAACTCCTAGAATGCCTTTAAGCAAGAATTAAAAAGACCAAATTGAAAACGGTGCTGTGCAGTTACCCCAGAAGACACAGTTTAATTATTGTAGCACTATAAGTGAACAGACATTTGGAGTCAAGAACCATGAGGCAGGATGCCCGTGTGCCAACAGACCAGAAGTCTACTCAGGACAGTCCTACTACTTCACAAAGAAACATGCAAATGGCTTTTCAACATGCATGATTGGAACTGAAATGACAGAGGTTTTAATGATTTTAGCTTGTATTTATGAATAGCATACAGACAACATGACTGCCTGAAAGATGAAAAAGAAAACAAGAATGTGTCAAACAGTATATGTGAGGAACTGATTCAACAAACAAAAGGGGAGACACAAATCTGGTTTATGTTGTTGAGGGAAAAACAACTACGCACATGCTATGCTTTCCTCAGACACACTTGGGCTGTCCAGGTTGTTGCACAGTGTCATTAAAGGCAGTTGGGAAAATGTCAATGTCATTGATAAATGCAAATGTCCATTTTCAAGCACACAACACTTTGCAAAATAGGAAGAATCCCTGCTCCTCAGGGTTGCTCCTTCTCTAGATTGCTCTTCAGAGCATTATAACAGATACTTCTTGCTCCCAGTTACTGCCAAATACTCCACACTGATTATCTGGTTAGATGACATACAACCAACAAGGGGTTTTAAATCATCCATGTATGGCTCCTGTGGCATATGTTGCCTTTGTCAATATAAGACAGATATACTGTCCAGGATGATCCTGGATCCATAGCTCGTCTATATAGCATAATCACCAGCATGTTTCGGGCCTATGCAAACCAGCTCCATCTCAATTTCCCAGGCACAGTTCAGTAGTCTGCAAATCCCAGGACACATAACAAGCAGCCTTCGGGCAGCCACTCTGTCCTGGAGTCTGAAGGTACTTACTAATATGTTCAATCAGTGTTTGTGCTAAAGCACAACTTTAGGCATGCTGAAGCATAGGTTTTGTGAATAGTGACTGGATTGTGCTGGCAGAGAGGCTGCCTGAGAATTTTCGTTCACAGCTGGGGAAAGATGGGAATCAGCAAAGCATATGAAGGTCGGCATTGCCAGGATGGCACACAATTCTGTTGCACATCCAGTCTTGCTTAAGCTGATGCAGGTGACAACAACTATATTTGAAGCTGCATCCAAAAGCAGCCCAAAATGTCATACTGATGTGGGACATTAAAGCATTTCTCAACTTATTCCAAGGTTTCACTTAAGAAGAGCGGCACACTACTAGAAAAAGAGCTAGTAACAGTAGAGTTACTACTGCAGTACTACCACTGTCACGGAAGCAAGCCCCTCTTGCAGAATGAAGTAACATAATTAAGAGTCCTGGAGATGGTATTAGAAGGAAAACTTCTTCAGATCCAAGGAACAATACTATATAGGGGATCTCTAAGCACTTATTTTCCATCGCACAAGTCCACCAGCTTTCACAATAGAGCACATATAAAAACAACAGCAGTGAAGATCTTCACTTTTATCAAGAACTTGGCTGGACCTGTCAATAACAATAAACCCTCAGACAGAAAGTCATGCACACACAATGGATGTAGTGCAGCTGCTGAGATGCGTTACAGGAAAGAGTAAAAGAACAAAGTCTTTGGTGCACAAAGAAACACTAAATATCCATCAGACAGACAAGACATAGGAAAACACTCTCACAGACCAGTATTTTCAGAAAGTTTATTTATAGAATTGTTATTTCAATTTGGCACACAATTGGAAAATGCTAGTAATTTGGTGGGACAACATGAAAAAGCCAGTGTTCCTGGTCCTTTGGGGAGAAAAAAGAACTGTGAATTACAAGTAAGGAACAATTGGGGTTGAAAACAGTATTATCCGAAAGTGGGTTCTCCCAGCTGTAAAAAAGCCTGGAAGACTTCAAACTTTGAGATACTGGTATGATGTTTCCAAGTTCTCCGGTAACATAGACCGAAGCCAACAGAGGCAAGTTTAACACAACCCACATTGTTTGCTCTATTGGCATGAAGCAGAGTCTTCAGAGCTTAACTTAATTTACTGTTTGTGGTTTTTTTTAACTTAATTTACTGTTTGCCTGCTTCTGCAACACTGAATGCAGTGGGAATGCTCCTACTGACTCCAACAAAATCAGACCTTCCACAGAGGGCCAATGGAGCTTCATTCATAAGCAACAAAGCTCTGCACCCAGAGGAACAGAAATACTGAATGCTTTTAAGATTACACTGAACAGCTGTTTTCTCCTCTTACTTTTTCAGACAGTTTAAGATCTCTTTAGCTCATTTTTAGCTTTTCTACATGTTCAGTATGACCAATCAGATGAACCTCTTTTCACGTTGCCTTTATTTTATTGGCATCTATCGCACTTCTGGAAGGATCAGCACCTTAGACCTTGGTCCCAAACTGTAACAGCTTCAGGATAAACTGGGTAGCTTACTGCTGCGGTCCTTTCATTCTGGGACTACCTCTACCTCCAGTCTCACATTTTTCTTGTCCACATGGACTAACAAAGAAGCAAGGATCATGAGACAACAGAGATGAGAAATAGCAAAGAAGGGAAAATGGCTAATTACTGGCTCCAGAGGAAATATTATGAGCACTTCTGAACCTCTCTCAGAAGAGCTGAAAGAGCTAGTATAGGATCTGAAAACCATAAAGTATAAGGCTTCAACAGCTTCTTGATACAACCTGAGAGGCATGACTTGCATCTGGAGTGAGAAGACACTGGCAGCAGGCCAGTACATCATACTAGCTACCATACAGAAGGTGTGGTTCAAAAGTCAAGCAACCTTTCCAGCCCTCATAGGTGGCTATCACAGTCTTGTCTCAGCAAGTTACATTACAGTGAAGCAGATATCATGTAGCTTTTTATCGTTGGGGACAGCAGGTCAGAAGGCAGACTATGAATGCCATTTTGGCAAAGCCTAATCTGCAATGGTTTGTGGGGAAGGGCTTAAATCTCTATAACAAAACATTGAAAAAAGGCTCAGTGGGAGTGCCCTGACAGGAAACCATCCACTCAGGCACTGCTTGGTTAGAGGCAGTGTCCCCTGCCCTCATACTGTTTGGGCTTAAAATCCCACAAGCCTTTATTTGGAGTCCATTAAATCTTACCTGTATGGCTGTCTAACTCCTGAAGGACAAAAGAAGCGAATCTATCAATGTAATTTAAAAATCAAGAAACAAAAATAATGTTCTCTGTTACAATTTTTCCAGCACAGCCATCTGCTTCTTTCCTCTCCACTTGTCTAGTTTACTTTAGGAAACAGATCCACAAAGTGGTTGGGCACAACTGGGGAGACCAGTTTAGAAAAGCAGTTTTACCATCAGAGAAACTGCAACTGGAATGACAACCACAATACAATGAAACAGGAAGCCTCTGCTGGCATAACACAGAAGAGGCCCAGCACAACACTCAGTCACTTCTCATTGCACTGTTCTTGGGGGATGCAGACTCCCTGCTTTACACTGTTAAGTCAGCAGTATACAGTATACAGTATGACTCCAACAGACAACAGGATGCTAAAAGATTTTGGGATATATTTGCTTATAAACAAAAAGCAGATATGAACTACAGTGCTGACTCCCTTCCATGCCCTTGATCTCCAACCACGGGCCATTAAAAAAAAAATCTCTTCTCACACCTGAAATCTGTCAACTGCAATGACCATGATGTAAAAGCAAATATACAAAACATCTCTAGATGACTTTGCAGCTTCACTACATGGTTAATTCAAAATCTGATTAAGCCATCTCTGCTAAATATTTTCATAATATTAAGTGCTCTGCAGATTAAAACAAACAGCTCTTATATAAGTCCACCTTTAAAAGTCTGACAAAAAGGCTAATCTTAAAACCAGGTAAGTACAATATTCAACCCTTTTACATCTATATCCATTTGTTTAGAAAACATTCCTTCAAGGTAGGACTCTTAGTACAGTATGAGGTATGATCTATCCTACCATCTGCTCTTTTTAGCAGAATGAAAAAAAGACATACAGATTTAGAATAATTTCACCTGCAATTACCTTAATAGCCACTCAAAAAATCCACCACTGGAAAACCAATGCTAAAAAAATACATTCTCTTACTTCCCTTGTTTGGAGCTACTATGATACCATGAATTCTTTTAACTGAAATTTGTAGAAAAGACATACTTTTGTGGGACCCACCTACTCCATGCAACTGTTTTAAGTAGCATTCCTAAAAACGGTATTACAGTTTTATGTGGAAAATGCTAAAATGTAAAGTACAGTGTTCTAGCCCAGCAGTGAGAGACTGGTATGTATGATTTCTTACCACCCTGGGCATAAGCTTAAGCCACATCCACGCAGCTACGACAAAATACTTAAGCCAAAGTAACAAAATGTTTTAGAATGGAGTGTAAACATACTCAAGGAAGTAAGATAGACTGAGTGCTAACACTACACAAACAAGTATCTAAGTGCACTGGCACATATGCATTAAGTACTTTTGAAGAACTGCTGGTCTGCATAAGAGTTGCATTTATTGTAAAACGATATCAGAAACCAACATTCACCAGGTTCTTACCTATTCTCCCACCAAGCAGCTCCTCTTTGCAATAGACTGGGAAACCCCAAGCACCACCTTAGGCCTCAGCTGTGGGAAAGCTGTACAAGCTCAGGATGTCCTACAAGCAATTAACTGGGCACCTCACTCTCACTTTTCTTTCATTTCACAAGAAACAACGCTGGGCCAGTAAAGGTCCCCATGAAAGGTACTGAGCACTGATCCACTGCAACAAAGCAATTTAGGATATAAATGGGTCTAACCAAGCACACATCTTCCCAATGGAAGACCAGGTATTTCAGCCAGCATATAGGAGGAAAGAAGGGAGGACTGAAGCTCTTACCTGGACCTTCTCTTCCTAAGGAAAAATAATTCATGCAAACACTTGTTTACTGTTCTATACCTTCAATTAAGAGGTCAAAGTAAACCCTTGTACAATGTGTAACATCTTATTTTTCATTTCTCATACAGAAACTAAGTCTGATCACAGCTTATGCAGGATGTGATAAAATAGTACCCCAAATAAAAGCACATTTTCACAAGGTAAGTTAACACATGATTCCAACCTGAATCTAAAACCACAACCTGCCACAGACTTTAATTGCCTACTTAAGTATTGTGCATTCAACCTCTGTGACACAATTAGGTTTTAATACTAGGCTAACTATGGCTATTTCCCATGTTCAAATTTCAATCAGTGTTCTTTAACTAATAAGCAGAAGAGCTGCTTTTTTTTTTTTTTTATTATTATTTTTATTAGGCTTTAAGACCTTTAAATCAGCCTGAAGGAAAAAAACCTGCAGTCTTCTTAAAATATTACTAAAGGCTGGATTTATTATTCTTTACTGAGGTTTGGAAGCTCAACAAGTTCTTCAAAATAGATCAGACCCTTTTTAAGAAGGGCTTGTTCATTTATTTGTCATAGCATATAGTAATTTAAAAACTGGAAGTTGTTTTCTATATTATCTACATGTGTAAAAGCTATTTTCAAACAGCAGCAATAGTGTCAATTCTGGAAAAAGAGTTCTCTAAAAATACTACCCGTACAGAAGGCTCGCAGGACTAAGGTGCAGTCTACTTTGACAGTAAGTTTACGAAATAAAAGTCTGTATCTGTAGCCATGCAACATCTGAGGAGGCTGTCTTCTGGAAATATGAATATTAGCTAGAAGTTAAAAAATCCATCTAACATGCTCCACTACCAATATAAGGAGAAAAACCTCTTCTTCATCAGATCAGCAGTATGATAGAAGAAGTTCAAATGAAAGTAATGTAAGAATTTGGTTCAAACAGCCTAAGCTTATGCTGAATAAACTTTGAACAGAAAGAATCTATATTAACTAAGAATTTAGCTTTCAAAGAGAGATGGGAAGCTTACCTACTGGTAATTCAAATAACAGGTAAATTTTTAACCTTCTGAAACCCTTCAAAGGGATGCAGAGAACAATACAGATGGCTACATTTTTGCAGACAGAAGTCCATGCATTTTTGAGGTGCAACAAACTCACTTGATATCAAAGGGCCCATGTTCTGTTCTGTATATACTGGATTGACAAAGAACATTTTTTGGTAATGTTTTGCAGACCCTGCTGTACTTTAAGCACATGTTCTTCAAAGACTTGCTTGAACAGATTCACATTCAAATTGTCTCTCTCTATATAAAGTATCACAAACCAAGTAACTGGAAGCTGCTTGGCATGACTCAAGAACTTTTTGCAGAAAAGAATGCGCCTAAAAAGAAAGTTATTTTGGGGGTTGTAGAAAAACTGCTAGTTTTTATGTCATGTTGTAAACAAAACTAACCGATCAACTTATTATTTCTGTTAAACTCATTCCATATGATTCTGTCCAGTGGAACAAAAGAAACAAAAAAAACCCCAGGTACTGAAGGAAGAGGCAGCTTCTATTGGCACAAACACCAAATGATGAGCAAGTCCTACACTGAAGTCCAGCATGCACCTTCAACACTGTACGCAGAAATCAAGGACCAGAAGTAACTGTTAAAAACTATACATGGAAATGCTGCCTTCTTTAAAAAAAGGTATATGGAAATAAATACACTGATTAATAAACCACTGATACTCACAACCCATCTGAACTAAACTAGTTTACATCTACAGGAAAAAAGTCAAAATAGTACAGAACACATCTTTGTTTTTTTTCTCTCTCTTAAAAAGGAGTGCCACACTGTCAAATATAAACTGTTGCTGCATATAAACGCGTCAACCTTCTTGTGCTTCCCATTCAGTGGATACAGAATACAGAATCATGTTTCCTGCTAAGATGCCCAGTTATCAGATGCCTATACAAATTAACCTTTTCCTACCTAATTCATTGCGCAGTTGCTACAACTACAGTAACAAGATGTAAAAGGTTCCAAGAAACTCCTGTGAGAACAACTTACGAATAAGTTTGGATTTCTCTTTAGTTCACCTACATTCACCAATATATACCATATATGCACCTTCAGTGTAAGAACTGCATGAAAACAGTCTGAAAAAAAATAAAACATGGAAACTGAGATGTGAGGCAGTCAGTCCTCTTCCTACTTCTGATTATTATTTTATTCTTTTTTTAAATACCACCACTGAAGAAACCCAATGCATGATATAGTCCCCAAACCCACATCAAACTGCTTTGCTGTGCATCTTTCCCAGCAGGTTTTCACACCTGCTTCTTCAGACAGAGCATTTGGACATTACAAAAGCTTGACTTGTACTTCTCCATCAGTCACATTTATTTGTGTGATGTTTTTTCCAGATCTGGAAGTTTTTCAATTAGTCCTTTATGGTTCATGTTGATACTGGCTATAAGTCCTCCCTCATTGCCATCTGAGCCAGTGTAACTAATTTCTTCACCAGACAGGGTAGTCATATGGCCACCCAATGCTCTCAACACTGCATTTCCAGCACATATGTCCCACTTCTTAATGTAGGTGACATGGATATACACATCAGCTTCTTCTTGATTCTTTTCAGCCACATCAAGGAGGGCCAACACTTTATAGCCTAGAAGAAATGGGCAGAGGTTAAAAAAAGTTAACCAAGCTTTCCTGTTCTCCACAAAGAACAAATGTACTAGCAAATGTTAATAATAGGCATATGCAAGATTAAGGAAAGTGATGTTGTTCATTATATCATGTATATAATGTACTTTATCTGCCCTTGGACCTGCAGAGAAAATTTGAAAAAGGGACATTCCCTCCCAACTCACAATTCCACTGCATCCCGATAAAAACCTTGGGTACTGGAGACACATTATTTTTAGACAGCCCTTACCATTATGCTACACAGACTTATCTAGAGATGCATTAAAAGACCACCAGAAACTCAAATACAGTTTTGCCCGTATGTTCACTTACTTATTTCTCAACCTCTGTATTACGCTAGTCTACCTTTTCCTTCCTGGCTTTTTATTAACAACAGAAGGAAGATGCATATACTACTCTTTAATAAAGCAACTCAGCCCAGGGTATTCCCTTTTATCATACATTACACAGTACACACTCATTGGTCAAAATAGTATTCTTCTACGGATTTTTTTCAATTTTTTAATTGTTCATCCAATATTCTTGTTTTATTAAACTGTTCCTTTTTTATCTTCTTATACAGAGTCAAGCCCTGGAGGTCAGCTATAATTAATTACACTTTCACTTCATCTTAAGAAAACACATTTAGATTAATTGCCAAGAACCTGCGCAAGCTCTTCTTTACTAAACAACCTGTAGGGAAGCCCTAGCTTTCCATATTAAAGACACAGAAGATATATTTCCATAAAATTTGAATTCTGCATGGCTTTGCTGAGACTTTAAAACAGCTACTGCTTCACACTAGTGCCTTGTGTATTTGTATTCTGTCAGTAATACGTACGAGTATCTTGTGTAGGGTTACAAGAAGTCTGCTAAAACCTGTTTGGACTGAGTATGAGGCAGATAAAAATGGACTTTAATGACACTAGTTTTCTCTTTTGACAAAAATGCAAGAAACAGTACCAAACTTTAATGGCTCTGTCTTAAAAAAAACCCCATGATGTTTGATACTACTATTTAACTAACAACCACCAGATTCTCTTTGATGATTCTGTATGTGGTTACACAACCCTTTTTCCTCCACAGAGGAATCAGTGCTTTCAGTGAACACACATCAGTGGGCACAGTAACATCACTGGTCCAGGCTTAGATACACTACTATTAACTTAGAATCATAGAATAGTTAGGGTTGGAAAGGACCTTAAGATCATCGAGTTCCAACTCCCTTGCCATGGGCAGGGACACCTCACACTAAACCATATCACCCAAGGCTATGTCCAACCTGGCCTTGAACACCGCC